>PVJH01040110.1:0-15923 GCA_004026705.1 Nesogale talazaci
GAGGATGTGACTGGATTAGAACTCCCCAGCACGCAGCAGCAGCCGGTGAGCGTGACACCCCCTCTCCCCATTGTTTCAGGATCGGAATATGTTTCTTTTTACCCTAATGGAAGAGTTAAGGCAGCCCTCTAATAAGAAGCAGAGGTGGAATGTCTTCTTTCGGGGATTTCAAAGGGACGTGAGCCCCCTTTGAAACACCAGGGCGACTTCTAAGGGGGCTGCTGGGTGCACAGAGGGAGCCAGTGGGGGGGACACCGCCACACCACCCCCATTCACCCCACCCCTCTGAGGGCTGTCCTGACAGGAAGGTCTGTGTACTTCCTCCTGGCCGTGCGGGGAGATGCGAATCGTTTGCCTTCAAGAGTTTCAGTCCTGCTATTTAAAGAAAGGAGGGTTGGAGGGGGGGACTTGGCCAGATCAGCCCTTCTTGTCTATTTTCAGGGTTCCGTAAATTAACTCCAGTCTTCTTCAGAGGTGAAGGGAACTTCTCTGATAAAAGTCATTGAGGTCTGCACCTATTTCATCATAGATGTGTGTGTGTGTGTGTGCGTGCGTGTGTATAAAGTTGACGGCAACTTTTTATGAAGGCTAATTCAATGGAATGTCCTATTCTTTATAGTACAGTATGGAGCACAGGATAAAACAGCCTGACTGGTTTTTTGGTTTTTTTCGATAATGGAAAACAGAGTTGTAAAAATGGGAAGAAAGAAAAGGAAGGAGGAAAGGCAGAACGCGAGGGCATGTGAGGGTCACGGTGCTTCGATGCAAGTCTTTGTGTGAAGACAAGGGGGACATGATCGGGGTCTCCGGTCTGGGGAAAACCTGAAACCGTTTCTGGTGAGTGGCCGGCACAGTCTTATCTGCTTTTAAACGTGATGTATGTAAAGATGCATTCGTCTAAACCACAGTCTTGACCCTTAATGACAGCTGCTAAGGAGAGAGAGAGAGAGAGAAGCTAAGAAGTACAGAGACTAAACAGTAGCCTGACCACAAAGCCGGCTCCATGATGCTCTCAAGGGCTCTCTGGGAAGCCGGTTGCCACCGGATCTTACCCCGGAGCAGAGCGACCAATGCACTTACTCCAAGTCGCAGGAAGAAAGAGAAGCTAGACCGTCAGCCACCTGGGTGGCTGTTGTTGGGTCTTCTTTGGAATCTGAACACGTATCTTTGACCTGGAAAGCTCCACTGTGGGGGTGTCACCAACAGGTGGGAGGCCACCGCTGACCCTCAGCCGGCCGATCGCACAGTGAGGTGTTTTCAGTCTTGGGCCAGCGTGGAACATCTTTGTGCTCACTGGAAGGCCCCAGCATTTGAATCAGTAGCAGCCTGTCAGGAAAGACGACTGTCAGCATGGTCAGACGGCTCTTGGTCAGGGAGTCCACATCCACCCTGCTTGCCTCTGGCTAACAGAGCATGCTGGGGTGGGCGAGGGGTTCCAGGGAGAAGGTGGGCATTGCCCTTACCGCAAGGAGTCCGGTGAACTTTCTAACGCCCTGAAGTTGTTAGTAAAATAACCTGGGTGACAAGGTCCCCGTGTCTTTTTGTCTAAGGTACCTGGGGGTGGACCAAAGCTTCCAGCCTCTCGGCCACAGCTCCACACTGGCCCTTTGTGCCACCCAGAGAGAGCGAGAGCGAGAGAGAGAGAGAGAGAGAGAGAGAGAGCATTCAGGGTCCGTACTATTTCCAGCATCAGACCTGTAGCGTGGACCAAGTCCTCTGGTTGGCACCTTAAAAGAGTGTGGGATTGTTGGCACAATGCCTGTCCTTGGGCCCCCTCTACCACATGCCCATGTGCTGCCTGAGAGGCCAGCTGAATCCCCCCTCCCCCCGGCAGCTGCAGGAAGCCCTGCTTCTTGTCTGGTGCCAGAGTGAGCGGTGGGACCCTGGCCTCGCTGTACGTGAGCTTCGCCAGCAGACGGGTTGTAAAACCCAACCTCCCTCATTTCTCTTGGTTCTCCCTACTTGGGTAACTTCCCAGGTCACTGTTGGTCAAGCCCCACTCCCTGCCCTCCACACATCCCCTGCCGGACAGTCTGTGCCTGGCCGGGTTCTCACTCAGGAGGCAGCCTCCACGCCAGCCCCCGGTCGGCGTTCGCTGACCACCCGCTGCCCTGTCTCCCCCACCCTCGCTCTGTAACGGCCCCAAACTCACCACCAGCTAGTTGCTTCGTACGCCACCATCCCCTCCCAGGGAGTAGAACTGCCCCTGTGGGTGTCCACGCCTGCACCTCTTTAAGGATGTCGAGAGCCTCGTCCTTCTCCTGAGGAGTGGTTGGTGGCTTCGATCTCCTGCCCGACAGATAGCCGCTCTGCTACTTGACTCTGTGGACCCCGACAAACCCCAGCTCCAAGAACCCTCTCACTGGGCCCCTGAGCTCAGCAGCAATGCGTCAAGGCAGAAGGCAGAGAACACGGAAATCCGTCTCGGCCAAACTCAAACGCAACCTAAGCAAACATAAACTGCAAGGTGATGAGGGGAAGGGGGTGCATTATGGAGACACAGGGCCCGAGGCCCCCACCCCCCACGGCCAAGGCAATGTGCTTGGTCCATGCCACTTGGCACCTTCTGCTGTCAACACTCAGTGACTGCTGAGCCAGGCCGCCCCCAAACCCCCTGGCATGGTGTGGTCTCGCCTCCAGGTTGGGGAGAGATGGAGGAAGGGGTGGCTTCTTGAGGGTCACACCTTTTATAGGGGAGGCACCTGCACCCTGTGAGTGCCAGGGGAAGCCTTCTCAGCCTTCTGTCTCGGCGGGCCTGTAGGGAGACGGTAGGGTGGGCTGGTCTCTCCTGGCTCTGGGTGAGAGAAACACTTCACGCTCAGGGAGCCGTGGGGGGCTGGGTCCTGCAGGAACGTTGGCAAGCGTCTCTCGGATGGACATGCGGCACAGGCAAGACCGGAGAACAACACATCTGCCCCGAAGCAGGAGGCCAACAGCCCCTCGGTGGGCGTGAGTGCTTGCCTGATCTTCCGGAGAGGGTGTAAGGTCCGTCCATCAGGGAATAGGCGAGTGCATCGCCACGACACCTGGTATCGACTCCTGGCTGACTCGCACTGGGGCCAGAGAATTTAGTCTGTGTGCAGGGCCCCTTCCTACAGGCTCACTGCAGGGTCCCTCACTGTAGGCTCCTCTGGGAACGTGATCCCAGTATTCCCGAAAGGGTGGACAGTCTCCCATTGCTGGGAGCAGGGCTGCGTGTCCTCTGAATCCAGATCAGTAATCGTGTCGGAAGAACAAGCAACTCAGCCTTAAAGAACCACCATGGTGGCTCTGGGACCAGAGAACTGCTGGCTCGACAGAGTAAGAGAAGGATGTCTGGTTTGGGAAAGCCAAGGACCTGTGGGAACAAGGGAGTCCTCCACGAGACGGACAGATGGACAGGCGGATGCCGCATCCTCGAACCTGCACAGACTCGATCCCAGGAAGTGGGCCGGCCGGGGCTGGGCAGTGTTCCATTCCCCATTGCGTGCGGTGGCTGCGTGTCCACACCCCAGGGTCACCCCATCCACACAAAGCCCACACCGGGTTGTCCAGTTACACTTTCCCAGGTGATCATGCCATCAGCTCATGTTGAAACAGCCCGTGAAGGAAATCGTGGTCGAAAGCACATTCGGCACCCGCAGCCTTACCTGTGTGCGTGTCTGTGTGTGTGAGTGTCTGTGCGCGCGCATGCATGTGTCTGTGTCTGTGTGCATGTCTGTGTGCATGTGTGTGCATGTCTGTGTGTGCGTGTGCATGCATATCTGTGTGCGTGTGCGCGCATGTGTGTGTCTATGTGCGTGTGTGTCTGCGTGTGCACGTGTGTCTGTGTGCATGTCTGTGTGTGCACATGTGTGTCTGTGTGCATGTGTATTCATGTCTGTGTGGGTGTCTTGCATGTCTGTGTGTCTGTGCATCTGTATGTGTATGTGTGTGCGTGTCTGTGTCGGTATATGTGTCTGTGCGTGTCTATGTGCGTCTGTGTGTGTGATTGTGTGTGCTTGTGTGACACACACAGAGCCCTCCAGTCACACTCTCTGGCTCTCCTGAAAGCTCCCTGGCTCCATCCGTCGCAGAGGTGACACCTCATAAAGCTGCCGGCCCCCGCTCGACTCATCGCGTCACTGTGCAGATTTACAGAGTGACTGACATGGGGGTGACAGGCAGCACTGGGGAGCAGCAGATGTTCACACCGAGAGCCTGCATGCTCTGCAGAGTGTGAGAGCATGGGCCGGACACAGGAGGCTGGCAAAGGGCCTGTCGGGGGTCTCCTGCTCTGCCCCTCTGGCCTGGTGGTATGCTCGTCCTGCAGGCTGGGCAGCGGGCGGTCAGTGACCAGCAGACCAGTCCCAGCACAGCAACTATGCACAGCAGCTTAGAACCCTGCCCAGCGCCAGCCTCCCCACAGGCACCCCTGCATCCACTCTGTTTGTCCGTCCTTCTCTTCTACTTTCCCGAGCTCAGGGAGCCCTCCATGGGGCAGACTGACCCAGCATCCTGGATGAGACGCTCGCACTAACGACAATTGTGCAAATGGCTGGTGCTCTGCAGGCTGCCCTTTCCAGAAACGGTGCCTCCTGGTGACAGGTCTGCGGTGCCTGAGGTTGCGTTAGTCCAGGTGGACTAAAGGAACAAATTCATGGACACACTCATGTTTATAAGGGAGAAGTTTATATACAGGAGCAATTGAATACTGAGAAAACATCCCAGTCCAGTCCAGATCAAGTCCATAAGTCTGATATTAGCCCATATATCCAACAGCAATTGATAAGGTCCTCTTCAGACTCATGAAACACATGCACTCATGCTGAATGCAGGAAGACCACAAGCTAGCGGGTGGGGATTCTTGCAAACCCAGTGGCATTGTAAGCCTCTTAGTGCTGGCAGGAGTCACAACATGGCTTCTCCGGGTCCAGGGTTCTAGAGGCATCAGGCAAGTCCATATGGCTTCTCCTCAGTGAGGTCTCACAGGGAGTGAGCAAAGAGAGAAAGTATCTCCCTCCTTTAAGGAGGAAAATCAGGAGTTCCCAGAATTCTCAGGAGAAGGCCATGCCCACCCAGAGGCCTCATTGGCTATGATCTGACTGATAGGCTAGACTCCACCCCTACATGCTTAATCCTTAAACTGATGATTTTATAACCACCACAGAGACCAAGGCTCACCATCCACTTCTAAGGTGTCTCTTGAGTGGACTTCTCCCCAGAGAAGTGTGTTCCTTGGTCTGAGAGCCTATAAGACTGGGTGGAACGGTCATCCATGAAGGTCTCCTGGGGCTGTGTCTCACCAGGATGGACACAGGCAGGTTGTCTGTTCCACGCAGCAAATAATCAAATGTTCAAGTGTGCCGGCCGGGGAATGAGGCTTTTGTGTGGACGTCAACTCCACACTGGTGAGTTCGGGTTGGAGACGGGTGTGAGGCCTCAGTAGACACAGACACTCGCACACACACATGCACACACACACACACGTGTGTGTGTGCATGTGTGTGCACAACTCACAGCTTGGTTGCTGATGGTGAGGAGGGCAGATTGTGATCAAGGAGTGCAGCCGTCAGTACGGACAATGACTCGTTGCCAAAAAAAACAAATCCCAGAACTGGGCCCAGCTGGAGAAAAGACAGAGTTATCCAGGGTTCTGTCTTGCTGGGGTCCAGAAGCAACACTCACAGAAGCAGCGGTCAAGAGACCAGATGACACATTGCATCGGGCTGTATGCCGCACGAGACCTCTTTAAAGTATTGAAAAGCATGGATATTTCTCTGAGGACTCTGGTGTGTGCAGTCCTAGCCGTGATAACTGTGACCACCTCCTTCATGTGTGAAAGTCAGACAGTCAAGAAGCAAGACCACAGAAGAATCATAGCGTGGGGGCTCTGGTGCTGGAGAAGAACATTGAAAGTACCGCAGATTGCCAAAAGCACCAACAAGTTGTCTTGGAAGAATGTGTGTGATTCTGAGTAGACTACAGAAACTAATCCGTAGATACTCATCTGTGTAGAAGAGAGAGCTTTATGTACAAGAAGAGCTGAAAATTAAGAGAACATTCCAGCCCAGGTCAAGTCCATAAGTCTGATAGTAGCCCACATGTCTGATACCAACCTATAATCACACTCATGAACCACGTGTAGTGCTTCTGAGTGCAGGAAGATCACCGGCCAGGAGCCGGGAAGTCTTGTGGGTCCAGTGGCGTAGTCAGCATCTCAGTGCTGGCAGGGGTCTCTGTGTGGCTTCTCGGTCTCCAGAGATCTGGCTCCATCTGCCTCTTCCCGTGTGTCTTCTCCATAGAGATGTCTCTCAGGGAGTGAGTGTGTGTCCTGCCTCCAGCCAGCTATTTATCTCCTTACGGCCTCCACATGAGGTCATCAAGCTGTGACCTGATGGACAGGCTCAACTCCACCCCTTCCCTCTGAAGTCTCAAATTGACCACGGATGATGCCACGACCACAGCACTACATCCAGAACGTTCCTTAGAGGCAAGGATGGAGAGGCTTTGTCTCCCCTGGTACCCAGGTGCTGCTCAAAGGTCCAGTGCTTATGAGCCTGGACTCGGGTGTCCCCACAATGTGTGTCACCTGGACAGGCCAGCTGCCCTCTCTCTGGGACTCGGTTTGAGATGGCACACCCTGCCTGGCTTGTCCTCGTTGTCACCGTCAATGCTGTTAGTGGCTGTTGAGGACGCTCCAACTCACAGCCTCCCCCACCTCCAAGTCCAGGGAGGGAAGCTTTGAAGATGACCCGGTTCCGGCCTCACAATGGCTCTGCTTGAGCCCGTTGCTGCAGTCGCGGTGTCCACCCACCCTCTTAAGGGCCTTTCTCTTTGCCACTGCCCCTCTACCTTCCCAAGCACGACGTCCTTCCCCAGGGGCTGGTGCTTCCGAATCAGGTGAGGTGAAGCCCCGCCTCCCCCTGTGGGCCTCAGGCGCACTCTGGCTGGGCCTCGTGCAGTCCGTGATGCTGTCACCATCCAACACCATCCTCCGACACCATCCTCCCACGCACAGATTCTTCTCGGGTTTCCTTACAGACGGGGAGCACGCGGGTCAGGCACCCCTTTGTCCCCCACGTGGCATCTTTGCCCAGCAGCCCTGTAAAGATCTCTCAGTCCACAGAGTGACCCAAATGCAACACATTGTTGGGTTTCTGGGTTCCTCCTCCACCGGTGTTTCCTGTGAATGGAGAAATGAAAACCATGACAGCCTGTCTGCCCCCCAGGGACTGTGAGGTGTCTGGGGTCCAGCTGTGAGACTTTTGGTTGCCCTCACTGAGGGCTGCCGTCTTCATTCTTCGCCATTAAGTGCCTCCGGTCCTGCTGGGTGTGTGAGCTGTCCCCGTGGCCATGTCCCTGGGGCACGAGAGATGCTGAAAGAGGAGCAGGCAACCTCTCGCCTCTCAAAACATCTGGGGAAGACCCCTGGAGCGCACTCTCCCTGACTGAGCTCCAGGGCCAGGGGATTCCGCTTCGGTGTCCTGGACTCACCTGAGAGAGCAGAACCAGCTTCGCCCCTGTCCTCAAGGACTCCTGCCGGCAGTCCCTTCCCTGTGACACGGTGGGTGTGGCAGAGTACTGGACAGAGAGCTGGACCTGCGAGGACCCCTGGACAGCGAGCCGATGGGGGTGGGTGTTGGAGGAGGGCTCCCACTCTGTCCTTAGCATGGTCATTCATTAATGACCTTCAGGAAGTCCACTTCATGGAAGGGTGGGACTTTCTCCTCCCCAAGTCCAGGACTGGCAGGCAGGGTGGATCTTTGCCAAGGTGCCTTCATGATGAATTCGCTTTCCCGGAGTGGCTGGGGCCCTGGCCGCACACCTGTGTAAACACCTGGGCACATATTCAGAAGCCCATCCTGGGGAGCCTGGCTTGTCCGAGGTGGAGAATGGCATTGACCTTGTTGCCCTCCGGGTTTGTGGGCTCCCTTCCTCCTCCCCCCCCCACACACCCATATGCTCTCTGCAAGGCTCTGGGTGTCCACCGCTGCCTCGCTGACCCCTGAGTCAGCAGTTACCAGCATTGTCATCAGGCTCCCTGGCCTGCAGGGGCTCCCGGCCAGCAACAGACGAAGTCACTGACACAAGAGCCTCGAAGCCCTGGACACTCTTTGGCCACCGCTGCTCAGGGTCCTCTCCTCCTCCGGTATTCCCCAGGAACACCTGAGAGCCTCATAGATGGAGTCCCCGGGGTCACCATGAGCCAGGGGTGACCAGATGGCACTGGAAGACCTGGAAAGAGTGGACGGCTTTGTCCACCTGAGCAGGTCATCCAAGAAAAGGAAATGACCTGGACGGACATCTCCCTGTGCCGTTCCCCCACCCCAGGTTCAGAGATGGTCTCTCAGGCTCGGTCCTCCTGGGAAGCAAAAGCGGTGAAGCCTATGTGAGCCTCAAGACGACCAAGAAGCCACGTCTGGGCCAGAGCTGTTCTGGACAGCACCTGCCTCACCTGGCCTCCCCTCCCCCACCTCCTGCGCTGCCCACCAAACAGGGGAAACTGGAGAAGAACAGAGTTGAGAGGCCATGTGTTCCTCTCACTCCCATCCACGAGAGTCCTCCTCTCTGCGCACCTCCAAGAATCTAGTGCGGATTGGGAGGGGAGAGAGCTGGGGGTCCAGGCAGGGCTGCACGGATGACAATGCCAGGATCCTCGCTGGGGATGATCCCAAGAAGAGGAAGGGTCTTACCCCTGTCGTGGGGGGGTGGGAGGAGGGGACGGGGACCTCTCACCCCTTTCCAGGCATTGTCCAGTGTCCCCGGGAAGAGAATCGCCCCCGGCTGCAAATAACTGCACCAACTGTGCGCCCCGGCCTCAGAGGTGACTGCTCCTGCCTCTGCTTCGCCAGGGTCTGCAGGCAGTGCGTGTGGCTGGTTGGCTGTTATGCTCACCGCTGTGGCAGACACTGGACTTCCTGCACTTGAGTGTCATCACCTGCCACAGCGTGACTGCAGCGACCAGAGGGAAGGGAATTTCCTCATGGGAATGGCCTCCCTCCAAGATACAGGCAGCTGCTCTGACAAAATCCTCTCTCTCTCTCTCTCTCTCTCTCTCTCTCTCTCTCTCTCTCACACACACACACACACACACACACACACACACACACCCTGCCTTATTCCCATCACCTGACCTCCAGTTTCAGGGGCAGGACCCTGCGGACATCTCCCGCCTGTCACCTGAGGATTGGGAAAGTCCTGGTCCCCACGGTTGCATGAGCTGTGTGCTTGAAGGTCAACCCACTCTCCATCTCCATCCACCCCCATGTACGTCTTACCAACTGCCCCCGGTGTTCTGTTGGTGGCACCTGATGTCTGACAGAGGGGACCCAACCATATCCCGCACCTGCACCTGCTCCCCAGGCATTGCTGGGCTCCAGCCTCAGCTCATCAAGAGGCTCTCTCGCTCTCTCGCTCTCTCTCTCTCTCTCTCTCTCTCTCTCTCTCTCTCTCCTTTACCAGGCAGAGTGGGCTGCTCCAGGGACTGGTCCTTCCTGATAGCATGTCCAAGTACTCCCTCCCGACCTCCATCTAAGCAGCATGCTGGCTGTGTTCCCTCTGGCAGGCCCCGTGATCCTTTGCTGACACGTCACTCAGCGGTGTCCATCCTTCTCTAGAATTCGGAGCTGGCCACCCCGCCTTCTGGGGCAATGGCTTGGGCCAGGCCCACCTCAGTCCCCACAGGACATCTGTGCTGGTGGGGACAGGGAGGGGGTCTGCAGGGGGCAGGTTTCCTCGGTGCAAGGCTTCCTCTGAGTTCTGGAGAGGGAGGCTGGACATGCTGAGACCGTCCATGCTGGGCTCCGCACATGGTGCGGTGTTTGCATCTCAAGGACGCTGGGACACAGCCGGGGAGGCCACCTGCCACCATGTCCTGGCTCCTCAGCCGACCGCCGGGACTTACATGCCACACTCTGTGTCTGCAGGGCCATGAGAAGGACCAAGGGGCTCCCTCTCTGTGGCAGTCACTTAATCTGGTGTCCATTTGAGGATTAAGAGTGTGGGGGTGAAGTCTAGCCTGTCAATCTGGAGATAGCCAACGAGACCTCTGTGTGGGCGTGCCCTTCTCTGAGAATTATGGGAAATGCAGTGATTCCTTCTTAGAGGTGGAGACACTAACTCTCTCCGTTCACTTCCTGGGACACACTTGACTGATGAGGCTGGTTCCCTGGGAGACATCCCTGAGGAGAAGCCACATGGACCTGTCCTGATGCGGCCAGAAACCTGCACCTACAGTAGCCCCGTGGAGACTGCTGCTAGTGCTGAGATGCTTATAGCATCATCGCTGGACCCAAAGACGTCCTACCCACTGGCTTGTGGTCGTTCTGCATTTGACATCATTCCAGTTTTCGTACATGTGCCTCCGAAGCAAGCGCAGCATTTGGCATCATTGCATGTGTTTTGTGCATCTGAAGAGGACTCATAGACTAATATTGGACATATGGGCTAATATGGGACTTATGACCTTGTTCTGGACTGGGATGGGGTGCTTTCTCCATGTTCATTTCCTCTTGTATATAAACCTCTCCCTTACATACACATGCATGTCCGTGGATGCGTTTCTCTAGTCTACCTGGACTGACACGCTCTCCCACAGAGAGCCTGGCATAGACACACAGTTCACAGTCACTCACCTTCCCAACCTCCGGGCCCACCCCGCCAGCAAGCCCGCTTCCCAGTTCTGCCTGCCCTGGCTCCCGAGCAAGCCCAGGAACAGACTCACCTTCCCAGTGCATTTCCATCCCTGGCCCTGGATTCCTGAGCTGATGGGCGCCCCGCCCTCATGAGGAAGAGATCGGAGCCTGGCGTGAGCTCCACAGGAGCTCCACAGAAGGGCAGGAAGAAAGGGCTGCCCCTGATCGCACAACCTGGAGGGCAGGGGTGCTGGCCAGAGGACGTGGACAGAGAAACACCTGCGGCTCTCCAGTCGATGTCCACTGAGCCTAAAGGACAGGGTAGAAGTGCCCCCGTGGGGTTCCGGGACGTGGGAGAAGACAGCCCTGGCCGTCACCTGGGGTACCTCTGGGGGTTTCCTACTGCTGGCCTTGCAGTCAGCACTCAGCACAGTAACCTCTGCACCACCAGGGCTCCCTCAAAGCCCACAGATCTGGGGGGAAGAGCACAGGAAACGGGGAAGAGGGGCTGCCTTCCCCCACTCCCCCCCACCCTGCAGAGCGGCTAGCAGCAGACACAGCCTATCAGAAACCGCCATGCTAGCATTCCTGCAGCCGCGGGGACCGGGACACGCTAGTGGGAATGGCGCAGCTGGAGAGCTTAGTGAGACCCAGCTGGCGACTCCCAGAATCCTCAGAGAGAGACCCGGGCACCGAGGACGACGACGCAAACACAGCTGTCTCCTGCCCCCACTGGACGCTCTCTGGACCGCATCCTGGCTCCATGGAGGACACTCCATCTCTGAGTGTGACAGCCCTGGGCTTCAGAGCCACACCCCTGGCCAGGCCTTCGCTGGTCTCTCTCTCTCTCTCTCTCTCTCTCTCTCTCTCTCTCTCTCTCTCTCTCTCTCCCTCTGCTGGGAAGATCGCCACTAAGCTGCCTGCATGCTCCAACCCAAAGGCCCAGGTCACTTTTTCAGAATTTCTTCCTCCTCAGAACGAGAAGTCCTAGTGGCCTGCTGGGTAAAGCATCAGAATGCTACCCATAAGGTCAGCAGTTTGAAACCGCCAAGCGGCCCTGAGGTGGACAATGAGGCTTTCTAGCCCCGGAAACAGTGGCCATCTGAGTCAGTAGAGACTCGATGGCCACGAGGTTGTCTTACAGAAGGAACCCTGGTGGCTCGGCTCGCCAAGCGCTGACCTGCTAGCCAAGAGGTCTGTGGCTCAAATCCAGTAGCCACTCCACGGGGCGGGCGCCAATGAGGCAGAGGTGCCCTCAGCCCGTCCAGCCTGAAGCCCAGAGTCTGACTCCCCGCTGCCCAGTGGGGCCGCTGTGAGACGGGGCGTGCTCGGCCGACCCCAGTGTGATTCTCCTGCCAAGGGTCCCGTGCTGCAAAAGGTTCTCGCACTCGGCCAGCCACTTGTCAGGGTGGGCCACCCCAAGGGGCCTCAGAGGAAAGGTCTGGCCGCTGACAGCAGCCACCTTTCCCTGGGCAATGCCGCCCCGTCCTCGGCCCTGGGAAGCCTCTGCCCTCCGGGCCTGCCAGGGCACCAGGAAAAAGCCCTTCCCTGCAGGAATTTGGATGCCGGGTCTGGAAGTGGGAGGTGTCCTGGCACCGAGGCACATAGCGGTGGCTTGGGGTGCCATCAGGGTCTGAGTGTGTGACAGCGGGCAGGGCGACCCCCAGCACATGTCTGTCTACCTGCTGTGGGGCCCCCAGCCCCGCCTCCCCCTCTGATTCTGGTCCCGCACACATGAGCAGTACAGGCAAGCCTCAGACAACCTGGGCCCTATTTCCTGGGTTGTGTCTTTTTTTCCCCCCAGAAGTTTTGATGGGAAAGCAGCATGTAAAGATGGAGAACCCCTGTGTGGGTCTAAGATCGTCAGCGTGTAACCAGTGACCTGTCTCTATCACCCCTCATTCCTGGTGAGTAGACAGATGGGAAATTCTTCCCAAAATAATTCTCACCGATTTTTAAAAATGGTTTTGAGATAACATTGAGCTCTTAGGAGGGCTTTTCAAATTTGCTCTCTCTCTCTCTCTCTTTCTCTCTCTCTCTCTCTCTCTCTCTCTCTGCCTCTGTATCTCTCTTGGTCTCTGTAACTCTATCTGTTTTTCCCTTCTCTCTGTCTCTCTCTCTGCTTCTATCTCTCTGTGTCTGTTTCTCTCTCTTCCTGTCTCTGCATCTGTCTCTCTTTTTATCTGTGTTGATCTCTCTCTTTCTCTCTCTGATTCTCTCTCTCTTTCTCTAGCTCTCTCTCTCCCAGAAATGATTCTGATCTTGTCTGTGAGTCTGAGTGCAGAACTATAAAGAACGATCAATAAAAACTGGAATGATACAGAACTGCCAATAAAAACTAGAACTAAAAAGAACTGCCAAGACAAACTAGCCTTTATAGGGGCTGCTGCTTTGCTTGGAGTCTGTGCCCACCCACTCCATTTATCTTGCCTGTCCCACGCCACCTCCTCTCCAAGGGACCACCCCATGTGCCCCACCCACTGTCCCCCAGCTTGATTCTGGGAGGACCGACTCTCTGTGCCCGGGGGCCAGCACAGTGCCCCCAGGGATATTGTATCCTACACCAAAAAGTTAAGGTTCAGAGAGGTCAGGATGTCAGATGGGGAGGGGATATGGGGTCAAGAGGTGGGGAGCAGGACTGGGCTTGGGTCCCTGAAAGAAGCACCGTGTCCACCCCCACGGCTCAGACGGAGCCCCCTCTTGACCCCTCATGCCGCTGTCCTCCTGCAGTTCCCCTCCCAGCCACAAGGTGCCCCCGCCCCGGCACCCACATGCCCCACCCTACCCCCAGCCTCGTGGTTCCCCTGGACAGGGCCGGACTCACGCCTGAGAAGTCACATGTGTGTGGGAGACATGTAGAGACATGGTGAGAAGAAGTCCACCCCTCAGAGGTCCGAGAGACAGTGCAGCTTCTGCAGAAGGAAGCCCCAGGGTGGCGGGAATGGGGAGATAAGAGGAGGGACCGGCAAGGGAAATCCTATCTTTAAGTAGACACTTCCCACAGATAGAAAGTTATTTCCCACTCAGAAACAAGAACCCCGGTAAAATGAATAACACTAACCCCACCCTCCCCGCTTATCCTGATGCAATCTATCTTTGAGGCAAAAGAAAAAAATTGAATTATTTTCTAGGCTGGGGGTGGGGGGGGAAATGCCCCAGGCAAAATGACTCAAATGTCCCTGCTGGGGTCATTCAAAGAGGGTAAGAAAATCTACTAGTCCACATGGAAGAAGTACATAAACGTCCGTGATCCAAGGCTTGTAAATGACATATTCCAGCTCCAAAGGAGGGAATGGCACCAGGGCTTAAATTGTCAGGAGGCTATGGATGACCATAGAAGCCCAGGAATGCATTTGCAGGGTCTCCACGGGGAACAAGCCTCCAGTGACTCCCCTGCATCCATAACTGAGGGAAGGGAAAGACGCGGTGACCAGACAGAGACAACTGAAGTAGCTTAAGGTCATGATTCTGACTTGAGCAGCTAAAATCGTGTGCGCTGACCGCCCCCCTCTGATACACGTTGGGCTTCACCCAGTTTTAATATTTTCTGTTGTTTTTTATTCTTCGTGTGGGGGGTCATCTCTGCTGTGTCTTGTCATCATGGATGGCCTTCTTGAATCCTTGTTATGTATGCTCCTGTGTTCACGGGGAATGTGAGCCCGTGGAGACAACTAGAATAAGGGCATTGAGGAAGGGGGCAGGGCGAGGGGTGGTGTCTGATGTCACGGAGTCCAGGAAGAACGGAGTTGTGTTGAAACGGAGAGTGTTGGCAATGGCACCGGGCGGCGCTGCGTGATTGGCCCGGGAATGGTGTGACGTCTGGATTAACTAAGAATAGGATGGCTTGGGAAAAGAAAGATGGATGCATGGCCGCGCCAAGAGCAGTTCCCCTGGCCCCCACCTTGGCGGCGGGGGACAAGTTCTCTTTCCTGCCAGTCCCCTGTGCCGGTTCGACCTCACGCCAACTCAGCCCAACTTCCGCCACCCAGTCGGTGCCAACTCACGGGGACCCCCAGGCGGGATGGAACCTCCCTTGAGCGTTTGCAGACAGCAGCCTTTGGGGGAGCGGGGAGTCCCATCGCTCCAGGGGAGCAGCTGGTGGTCTTGAACTGCTGACAGTCGGTCAAAGTGATCCTGGTGGGCCGTGACACTCATCACTGACAGAAGCTGTGCGGTGACTGGTGCTGTGAGGGTGAGGCTCTCTGCCCACTGGTCTGGGCAGGAGCCTCCCGCGACAGAGGAGCTGCATGGGGTGATCCGCTCCTTGATGGGATCTTCTGGGAAGCCGCCAAGCGCTTCATCTGTCCCCAGTCTTGATGCAATCCAGGGAGGTTTCCTCCGGGGCAGGGTCTGTGCTTCCTGTCAGCTGGCAGCCCGTGGGAGCGGCTAGCTGACTTCTTCTGCCAGACCTGAACCTGCGGTGTCACCTGCTGACCCCAGGGGCCACTAGCCAACCTCGGACGCGCTCAGCTCACGCCCCCCAGCCTGTGCCTTCCTGCTTCCTGTTCACCAGCCCCTGCAGCCTCCAGAGACAGGAAACGCCTCCAGCTGACATCAGACCCGCAACCTTGAACTGGACTGGACTTAACCCACTTCTACGATGATGGCATAACTCTTTTTATAGATACACACACGTATGTGGGTCAGAACTGACTGGAGGGTCGTGTGTGTGCATGGCTGTGGTTTCTAGACGTCCACACACCCAGGAGTGAGCGGTTCTGCGTCTCTGGAGAGACCCCCCTGACAGAGATACCGTCACGGGAGCAGTTCAACGACTTCCACGCAACGATTCGAAGCCTCTCCAGTCTGATGTGTCCGGGGAGTCTGACCCCCAATAAGACGTCGGAGTTCCGTTCCACAAACCCCCTCCATGTGATTAAGATTCCCCTCTTGGGCTCCTGATCAGGACGCTCAGAAAGGGGAAAGCACTCTCCGCTTCTTCCCTCTAGCAAGGGAGGTGCGTGCGGGCAGTGACATCGCCAGCCCTGTCCCGGGGCTCTGGCCTCTGCCGCCCTCTGAGCAAACAGAGACCAACACAACGTCTGCACGCTGGTGGACACGGGCAGGAGTGGTGAGGACAGCAGTGTCCACTCTCCCGGCTCCAGGGTTGGGGGGACTCTAGCCCTTGTGAGAACTCATGGTGTGAGTCCTTATCAGATTGGCTAACAAGCTGCTGCCGCCCGACCCCACCCCCTCCCACCCCACACCACCCCCGCCCCTCTGAGGAGAGTCCTTGGGTCACTGGGGTCTTGGAACTTTCCCTGGGCGATGCACACGCTAAGTGCCTGGTCAGTGGCTGTACCCTGAACTGTGCAGAAGTCCCTGGGG
>PVJH01040111.1:0-15922 GCA_004026705.1 Nesogale talazaci
TATATATATATATATATATATATATATATATATATGTGTGTGTGTGTGTGTGTGTGTGTGTATACATACACACACATATCCTTAGGGACAATCTAGGGACACACACGCATATATATATCTATATATGATTCTTTTAGCTACAAATTGAGCTAAACATACCAACAAAATTTCTCCCTGGTAAGGGATGGGAATGTAGGGTGTTGAATGGATGGTTCCAGTTGGGGAGGAGGAGCAGCTTCCTCCAGGAGCTGTGTCTGTGGCTGGGCGTCAACTGCCCCGCCAGAGCTGGAGCTGGAGTGTCAGGGAAGCAGCCTCTGACACATCATCACCAGTCTGGTAAGCGCAATTGTATAGCGATAATAATTAAAGATTGAAGTAAAGTCATAGAAATATGAGAGATAAAAATAATGAAGTAGTGGAGAGCAAGAGAATGAAAGGGAAGGAAAGGATATGGGGAGAGGGGTAGGGAGAGGAGTTGGGGGAGGAGAAGTGGCCGAGAAAGAGTTCCTTTATTTTCACCACGTCTTATATATCTTTGGGAAAATGCAAACCTCCTAATTACAGGTAAGGATATACGTCACAAGAAGGGGTTGTGCTATAGGTAAGACAGCCGTGAGGGAGACAATCTAGGGACACACATGCAATAGGAAGGGGCAGTACAGTATTGGGGTTCCACATGTGACAAGAGCATACCCTAGAATCTTGCATGTGACTGAACAGGTTTGACTTGTTGTCTGGTTCTTCACAGAGATCATTTACAGGAGTGTGTGGACTCCACCTACTTGGACCAGGCTGGTGGTTAACAGGCTTCAGGGAGAGGTCATCCATTGTGCTACAACAGTCAGCTTGGGGTGAGCCCTGAAGCCAGCAGTCTGGTAAGCTGGAAGCGCCAGCAGGGATACCTCTTAAGCATCTAGCTTCCGACCAAGTGCTGGCAAACAGTTTCGAATATTTGTATATTTTGGAAGATATATAATTGTGGAAAAGTTCTATATTTCCTCTGACACTGGAGAACCAGTGGTGACCTGGAGCCTCACTGCAGCTTTGGTGGCAGCATGGGCAGAAAAGGGTATTCCTTCCCTGCCATGATCAAGTGGTCCAGGTGCACATTCGGGCCTTGCACTGGGTTTTGCACCTGGTTCCAGTGACGTGCTGGAGGTTAAGGAGCGGATTGTCTGGAGCGCTCCAGGGGTGTTGCTGGAGCTCAGGCCCACTCAGCTGGGGCTCCCTCCTTCCGCCGGCTCTGGAAGCGGCCCAGGAAGCGTGTCCAAGCTCTCAGTCAGATGTCCTGGCTGAGGAAGAGCAAGCAGGTGCTGGATGGTACTCCAGTGGTGCCACAGGACATGCGGGGACTGCCTCCAGTTCTCTAGAAGCTTGTTCCACAGGGTGCTCCAGAAAACTTCAGGCTGCCCAGCAGGCTCCCGGTCTCCTAAAAGTGGGATCAGTCATGGAGGAGAAGGTGGTGTTCTAGGGACCTCTGGTGCTGGCTCAGCAGCAAGATGGACCTTTTAGAGTAGGTCTCCGTGTCCTTCTGAGCCTGCACGGGGTGAAAGCCCAGCCCTCTAGCAGCTTTTCAGTCAGGTGGGGTTGACTGAGCTGGAGACTGAGGCCTGGCTCCTCTGTGGAGCCCCCGTACACCTACAGAGCCTGCACTTCCTCCAGCCAGTGAGACTAGAGCCCGTGCTGGGGGTGGCCCAACAAGAGGACCTGGCCCTCCAGCTGCCTCTCAACTAGGTACTACTCAAAGAGCTCCTGCCGGACCACCTGGCTCTCCAAGGGTTGCCAGTGCTGGTGAGGCTGCTGGATGGCCTTGAACTGCTGGGACATCACCCAGGTCTTCAAGTGTTCCAGAAAATTGATCTGAGCCTCTACAGGACCTTTACCTGATGCTACGGATGGAACTGTTAACATAGATAGGGCCTGGGGTGGGGGCGGGGGTGGGGGAATCGACTGCAAGCATTGATATAGGGCCTGGAGTGACATCCGGCAGAGATTGCGCGGTTGGTTCTTCAGTTGGCACACAGGAAACAGCCTGCCCTCTGACGGGATCTGTGTGTTGGTCAAGGGAAGGAACAGGGGACACCGCCTCCTCCTCAATTGACGCTGCTCCACTTGACCCCAGCGGTGTTTCTGAACCACAAGCTACTTGTCCAGCTCTTTTCTCAGCAGGTGCCAGGCCTGCTCTGGTCTTCCAAGAGGAGAAAAGATCACCCCCCTGACTGGATGCCCTCCATCCTCTCGAAGACAGAAGTAGTTAGCTTCCACTGACTTTCATTTCCAAGAGTTCAACGCCAGAATCTTGCTAGATACAAATCCAGGAGTGGAGCTCCTGTGCTCTGGTTCTGATGCAGCTCAATGGGCCTCCCCGTGGGCCCTGCCCTTCCCCCCCTCCTAAGCCACACACATGCCCAGGCCTCCTCACCGTAAAGCTCAGGCTTGATGGTCTGCAGAAGGACATTCTCATCCACATCCTCCTGCCAGCCACAGGTAAACTGAGATGGGAGACAGGAAAGACACAGAGTCAGAAGTGGTCCATGACCCACCAGGAGTGTCAGGGTGGAAGACCTCTGGGACACAGGACTGAGATGGGACACAAGGGTCTTTAACAGAAAAACAGTCCATTTTTAAAGCAGATTTCGAAATGGGGGCTATTCCCATACTATTCACTGAATTCACTGTATACTCACTGATGCTGTGTAAGGCTTTGGAGGATAGAATCTGGCTGTCGCGTGTACACTGTGCAGTAGCTCATCCCTTGTCCAGACCCAACTTCTAGGACTCTGATAAGTAGCAGAAAAGGTATACATCTCAGCCTGAGTCTCTGGGTTTGAAGATGCCACGGCCTACAGAGCTTGAGGCTCAGAGGGGCTGGAAGAGTGCGGGGCAGGACAGAGTACAATCACTTCCAGGGACTTGGGATTTGGAGGTAAAAAACAAAACAGGAGCAGGGTGCAAAAGTCCCTGGGCTGATGGGAATTCAAATAGTCTGAAAGATACATTTTTTATATTCCTGCCTATCTGGGAAACCTTAGGGCACTTGTGCAGCTTGTGTTGGGTGACAGAGGAGAGAAGGGTGTCGACTGATTCCTTAGGAGGGTAAAGCCCTGAGAGGACATCTGGGGTTTCCAGGCTTTTGTTGCTCGGTCTGGGAGTAGGGTCCCCTCTCCCTTCACTCACAGAGAGGCTTATCCAGCACTTCTTTGGCTTCTTCTTGGGCTGGGCAGTATATATGGCTGTTGCGTCCTTCTGTAGGATGTTCTACTGGTAACTCTGTAAAGAAATGAAACAGACTGTCCCCTCTCCTCTCTGCCCCTGGGACCTCTTCAGCCTGCAAAGAGCTTCCTGTTCACCATTTGTCACTGAGACAAGGGTTGACAGGCCAGGAGGCTACACAAGCTCGCCCAGACCAGGTCCAATCAGAATGAATCAACTGGCAGCCTCTAAGTGTGGGGGCAGGACTCCAGGGGAGTTGGGTATGTCTGGGGTCCCCAGGGGTCTGGCAATGGGAGCAGTTATCACCGAGGGGGGAGTGGCCCAGAGAAAGTCAGCTGGGGCTCAGAAAACATCCGGAGGCAGAACCTCCTTGATCTGACCCTTGCTCCTTAAACGCCTTGTCTAGACATAGATCCCAGGGTTCTCTGTGAACAAAGACCTCAAGAGAAGGGGCTGGAAATAATTCACATCTAAGTAACTGCAGTACCAAAGGCACCAAGCCTACTGGACCACCTCCTGGTCACATCCAGCCCCATGAAGCCCTCCATGGAGGCACCATGGTGATGAAGCTGGGGCAAACCTCCATGAGAGTGAATGACGAAGCAGCAACTAGAAGGACTACTCCCCCATCTCTCTTTCTCTCTTGAATGGATGCTGCCTCCAGTAATAGCTTTCTGTCTCATTGAATCTGTCTTTATTTTCTACCTGTCCCTCCTGTAAGACAAGGTCTTCCGTGACCTGGGATTCGGATGTCTTTAGGGAGGGTGTGAGGAGCTGCCCTGATGGGATCACAGTGGGGAGCTAGCCTGAAGTGGCCTGCCCACGGCCACCTTGGGTTACCTTTAGCTCCTTTTGGACCAATTCCCACCTCTGTTGCCTAATTTTTTCATCACTAGGTATGTGGGACCTTCTAAGAACCTGAGAAAACACCTTTCCTCTTCAAGTGTCTCCACTCACTGAGCTCAGAAGGCCTTGTCTCTAGAATGTAGGCTTCTTGGAAACAAAACTCCAAATTCTCTGTGTTCCAAAGTCAGTGAGGTGACATCATATTCCAGATCATCTGATCTATTTCATGTAATACCTGCCCTGATTTCACATAACATCTGCCCAGAGTCCTCTGAGCTGCAAAAGTGTCTTGCTCTCCCCCTGCCATTTTCATATTTACACACAGGAACGTGGACTCGGTCCCTAACAGAACCCAGGGAAAGTCTCGTGCTGCCTGGGAGACAATGACACCTGATCCCAGAACAAAGGGAGGTAAGGAAGGGTCCTGAGACACTCAAGTGTCTGACTGGAAGGAAGTCAGGCCCGGGAATGAGAGGGTGGTCATGGCTCAGGCATGCCAGGGAAAAGCAATGAGGAGCCTTGTTTCTGGGGGGTGAGGTATAACGTGACTAAGTGTAGTGTCTAGAGATGGGACCTGCCAGCTGCTTTTTGGGGGATGGATAAACCTGTATGTTCCTGTAAAGATTCATAGCTTGGGACCTCTGGGGGGAAGTTCTCTGTTCCACAGGGGCACTGTGCATTGGTAATGAGTGTGGGTTTGAGGTAGCAGAGGAACACTGCACGGAGGGGAGCACATTAAGTGGGGGAAGTGATGCTCTTCTTTAAAAAGGGTGCTTGCACAACTAGTTATCCTTTGCAAAAGAATGAACAGGATCTGTGGCTCACACCACATAAAAAACAAACCGAACTTGATGTAAAACCTAGAACTGCAAAAGCAATCGATGAGAAAATAGGAGCAAGCATCAGAGACTTCAAGCAAACCCCACCCACCCAAACTCCTTGTCCTGAAGTTGATATAAGCTATAAGATAGAGTCGCACTGTATCTTGAGGTGTCTGTGGCTTGGTGGAAGCAGGGATCAGTCTCTTCCTCCTGAGCAGCAGCAGGTGGAGGTCAAGTGTCGACATTGTGGTTTGCAGCCTACTTGTAACCCACGATGCCACCCGGGGGTGAATGCACTCTCCCACATACTGGAAAACACGCAGACAGCAGAAGCCAATTTTAGGAGGACATGGCCCTCCTAAAATTCACACTCATGTGCATAAAAACCTTGAGCAAAGAAACCCGAGGACCAAGAGAACAGATGGGCAAGGATCTAGCTGACAAGGAACAAATCTCTAAAATTTATAGACAACGTCAACAGCTCACAAGAAAAAGTCGTCTACTCCAATTTAAAAGTGGGCTGAGGTCATCCAGGCAGCCAACACTCATGGTAAGACATATTAGTGCCTGGAGGGATGCAAATCCCAACAATGAGATGCCACTTCATTCCAATTTTCATAGCAAAATAGCAGAAAACAACTAATGCCTGTGAGGGCATCGAGAGTCGGAAGCCCTCAGGCACCACTGCTCTGGGACTGTGACATGGGACTGCTCTATGGTAAGTGGCATGGCACTTCCTCAAAAGATTGAAATGGAAATATCGTATTTTATATGTTGTCTCTCTCTACTTGCTATGTACCCTAGGTAAAGATGAGCAATTTCTCTACTTGATATGTGTCTTAGATAAGTAAGAGACACGACGCAAATAGATACATGCCCATGCATGTTTATCACAGAAATAATCACAATAGCAAAAAAGTTGGAAAACTAAAGGTGCATCAATGAATAATTAGATTAATAAACTTTTATACATACACACAATGGAAGACGATACAGTGCAGAAAAATGATATATCTGTGAAACTCCTTCTTACATGTATCACCCAGAAGAGGTTATGCTAAAAGAAAGCATTCAAGCTCAAAAGGACAAATATTATATTAGGCTACTTTATAAAAATATTAAGAAAAAATTGTTTTACTAAATAAAACCCACTTGAGAATTACCAGGAGTAGTAGGGGACATCACGGGCTAAAAGTTAAACAAGTGCTAGCTTGGGTGAAGGAGAAGCAAGCTACAATGAGAGGCAGGTTGACAAAAATGATTCAGGCGAGACAAGTCATGGAGAGATTTCATGAATTGAAGCTAATAGAGGCAAATACTGCTGTATACACAATTTTGCAATGGTGATGATCTATGAGTAGATGCTTGAATAGTCACACAGCATGAACAGGTAAAGAATGGAGAACAAGAGGAGAGAACACTTGTGGGTGTGTATATATATAATTTCATAAAGAATATCTGAGAAGGTGTATTCATCTTTGTTCTACATATATCCATTAACATGATGGATGCCACATGGGACAAAGTCATAAAAACATCTTACATAGTGAAGTATTTTGCAAGAATGAATTGCTGGACCTTGGCAATCAGGTCCATTGTATCAGGGAACATCAGGTCAATTGGTATAAAAGAACTATTGCATGCTAGGCTGTTAACCCCAAGGTCAACAGTTCAAAACTACCAACTACTCTGAAAGAGTTTGATAAGGCTTTCTACTCTCTCTTCTGAACTTGATCTGGATAGGGCTGGGATTTGTCTTAATATATAATTATGCTTTATATAAAGTTCTTTCTTATGCACATATGAGTATGTATGAATTTGCTTTTCTAGTCAACTTATACTGACACACCTGTCCTATAGAGTCTCTGTGATTTGAAATCTACTTGATGGCAGTGAGTTTGATTTTGGGTTTGGTACTACATATGTCTGAATGGAACAATATCCTGTTAGTGAGAAAAATTATGCTAATGATTTTGAATGATCCTCCCCCCAACTATTATGGTCCCTACTCTGCCTTACAAATCCAGATGGACTGGAGAAGGTACACTGGTGGAGAGGGGTGCTGGAGATATGGGGAAACCAAGACGGATGAGCCCCTCTGGGTCAGTGGTGAGATTGGAGCTGCTGGATGGGTGGAGAGAAGGTGGGATAGAGAGATGGAACCAACTGGAAGGATATACACATAAGCTCCTATTTGAAGGACGGGCATCAAAGGAGTGGACTGAGGGACGGGCAGTGTAAGATATGACAGAACAATAATAATGTATAAAGCATTGAGGGTTGGTGGGGAAGGGAGAGCAGGGGAAGAGGGGAAAGGATGGAAAAAGCTGATATCAGGGGCTCAAGGGGAAAGGCAGATGTTTGGAAAACAGCAGCAGTGGACATGTGAAGGTACTTGGCACAGTATGTTTATTCATGTATTGTGAAAAACAATGAGGCTAAGCCCTGGTGGTGTAGTGGTTGAGTGCAGGACTGTGGCCCCCTGGGTTGGTGGTTCAAATCCAGCAGCAGCTCTCTAGGAGCAAGGTTGGGCCTCCCACTCTCACCAGAGGGCAGTGATGCCTAAAAAAAAAAAGAAAAATAAAAATCTATGAGCCCCCAATGAAATTATTTTTAATTAAAAACTTTAGCTTTTCTTTTATTAAAAAATTAAACTATTTCTCTCTCTTTGTAACTTTCAATCCATAATATATAGACTTTGGGGATATTAAAGAAGATATTATAATGATGGAATTCCATTTGACTTCATACTAATAATGAGGTCAAGAAAGACTATAATGATACAGCAAGCAGTGCCTTTATTTGAATGAGATCCATTTTTCTTTAAAAGAAAATTACATGTTATTTCATGAGCATACTTTATTATATTTGTATCCTATACCTATACATACAAATTATCTCTTATCTATGAGGGGCTCTAAAAAGCTCCTAGGAAAAATTTCATTAACTTTTCATTCCACTTCCCACAAACTCGTTGAAGCTCCCTCATATATGCTGCTTTAACTATGACTGATTGTCCCAGCACTCAAAGGAAAGCTGGTCCTGAGGCATTCTCAGGACCAAGTGCAGTTTGGTTTGCTGTATTTCATGGGGTTTTCATTGCTTTACTTTTGCAAGTTGATTTTTAGGCCTTTAATAGGTATGTCTTTGTTTCATGACACTGTTTGTCTGGACATGCACCTAAAATCTTTTCAACATCATAGCAACATGCAAGCCTTCACCAACGGGTGATGGGTTTTGCTTGAATTGCATTGGCTAGTAGTTGAACCTGGGTCTCTGCCATGGAAGGTCAGAGTTCTAGCACTGCACCACTTCTGTCCCTGTAATATGCACCCCTACAATACCAAGGTCACTGCCATCACGTCAATGCCAACTCACAGAACCCTGTAGGACAGGGAAGAACTGCCCCTGTGGGTTTCTGAGACTGGGACTCCTCGTGGGAGTAGAAACCTCGTCATTCTCCAGTGGAGTGGCTAGTGGTTTCGAACTTCTGACCTTGAGGCTACCAACAAAATGTTAAACACTTTTCTTCCAGAGTTTCCATAAGATGCTAGGGAGTTTCAAGACCTTCGTGGGGGGAAAAATTTTATTAACTTTTAATTCCCGCTTTCTATGGCTTTTCAAAGCCTCCGTATACAAATGGAATTAGAAAATAATAGAATTTTTCACAAATGTTTTTGAGTACCCTTGATATATTACCCCAGGTCACGTAGTGGGCTACAAATGGAACTACTAAGCACAGGGTCAGTTGCTTGAAACCATGGAAGAAAGAGAGAGATGAACAAGGCAGCCTACTTAGCAATAAAGATTTAAGGTTTCAGAAACCCAAAAGGGTGCTTCTACTCTGGCTGAGAGAATCATCATGAGTGAGGATATTTCAACAGAGTATATTAAATAAAGTGAGGGACTCAGGTTCAGTTACCAGCCAATGCAACTCAAGGGTATTAGCTACTGATGTCTTCATGTGACAGAGAAAAGTCCTTTGAAGGGTCCACGGTGTGGAAGTCATACAATCTGTAAGAAGCCCTGGAATTTCAGGAGTTACGAAAAGCTTGGTGACTCAATTCCACCAGTGGACTCACTGGAGACTTGGCGGCAGCTCGCGTCTTGAAAGCGTATAGCCGTGCAGACGCAGCGAGGGAGTTCTGAGTTGTCCTTTAGGATTGCCGCGGGTCAAAAGAGGTGCAATGACAACAGGCTACACTGCCTGAACTAGAGGGATGATCATTTGACCAGTTGGTTAGTCGATGTTCAGGCACTTTCTACTAAGTCTTTTCAGCATTCTTTTAAAATTGAGGTCTTTTCTCACGCTGTGTGTTCTGAGCTCTCCGCAATGAAAGCAAACATTTCATCTTGCTGTTAAAAACGGAAGGGTCCCGTTGATGTCGCGGGATGTGTTAGACTGTGAGCATATCATGGTCAAAACCACCAGCAGCTTCACACAACAAAGCCTGGGCTTGCTACTCCTGTGACCAGTCCTGGAAATCCACAGGGGTCACTAGGATTCAATGAGACTCGAAGGCAGCGAGTTTGGTTTTGGTTTATTACAACTTAATAGGTTATTAAACAAACAAACCGAACTCACTGCCATGGAGTTGACGCCGACTCATACAGTCCGAGGCTGTCTCATTCTTTACTGAGATTAGTAGGTTTGAGGTACTGACATGCAATTAGCAGACCAATTGCTTACCCAATAGAGACCCCTGGGTTCCAGTATAGTGTAAACATCTCCTTTTGGGTTTGCTTGTTGTTTTTAATATTAAAACATCAATTACATTTCTATATACTAACAACGAACAATTGAACACTGAAAACATAATGCTACCATTTTGAATACCCTAACCCAGCTTAAAAGCCATCAAGTGGATTTTTAAAATGTGGTTTTTTTTATTACTAGTTCTATTAGTAAGTCACAGTGTACAATCTAATCATCTAATCATTCAATCATATTAAGAAGATTTATGCAGTCATCACCAATATCAATTTCTTCTCACACTTTTTATGTAAATATAACTTTTGTACACACTGAGAAACCATAAAATCCATGCCATTCACCTTATTGCAATGTTGGCTTTATTGCAGTTGTCTGGCAACCATCCTACAATAAGTCTAATGTACACTTGCAATTGACATTTCAATTTGTTCCCGCAATAAGCAATTTGTATAGCTTTATCAAGTTATCACTTTTTATGATAATATAAACACTGCTTTTTAGTCTTCAAGTATAAGATCAGCACCATCCAAAAACAATGTCTTTTCTCCAAAGGAACAGAGATCTGAAATTCATTTTAATTAAAAACACTTACATATAACAAGACTTAATAGTACTTGCCACACTAAATAGACTTATTCTTTACTTTCATTTAAAATATTTGTAGATTCACATAACATTATATATATATCTTTTCAACCATTGAGCCAGTTTCTCTGAATCCCAACACCTTGCATTACTGCACACCTACTTCTTAGCCCCTCATCTGACATTCCACATTTATAGCGACAGTACAATATCTACCACCCAACTATTTTGCACATTAACAGCTCATATCTGCCCATAACATATGCCTGGCTACCAGAGTAACACTGTCTGTGATAGATAAGAATAAATGTCTGCCTGCCTGGACAATGCTTCTTCGTGGCTTGGCAATTAGAGAATGATGTAATTGACAAGTACTGATGCAGTCATGCTCTGTTTTCACACAATGCTGATTTTCACATAACATCTTTTCAACTTCAGCATGTGGAGAGGGGAGGATTTGACATAGTATCAGATCAGAAAATTGGCATCAACAAATCCAAAGAGTTTATTCATATTTCTCCAGTTTTGCACATGGCTTTGTGTGTGTGTGTGTGTTTAGTTTCATGTAAACTCATCTCATGAGTAGATTGTGTAACTTCCAACAAAACTATTAGAAGATACTGGGAGGATTTCAAGCTTTAAAGACCACAGAGGTGAATACTGGTGAATACACAGTAGTCCATGGGAAGAGCGTGATGGGAAAAGTGAAGAGTGCAAGTATACTCATGAATATATACAGGTTTGACAGGGATATTTGCACATGTGTATTTATCTTGAGTGCAAATATATCCATGACTATGGTGGAGCATGCAGGGAAAATAGTTATTCTTAAAACTTCTTAAAACACCTGAGGGCTGAGCCCTGGTGGCATAGTGGTTGAGTGCGGGACTGCGGCCCGCAGGCTTAGCATTCAAATCCAGCAGCGGATTTCCAAGAGCAAGGCTGGGTAGCTCCCATGACCATCAGAGGGCAGTGATGCCCCCCCCCCCAATAAAGGGACACCTGAGGGAATGAATCATGGGTCAGAACTAGTGCTTTAGGAACATGAGACCAATAGGTATAGCCATCCTCAAAGACAGTGTTTTACACCATAATTTCATGAATAGTAACTGGAATCTTTAAAGGTCAGAAGAGGCTGTCCAATGTGCAGCTGTTGGTTTCTCCCTGTCTAAAGGAAATAAAGAGCCAAGAAAATCAAAGTTGCATGCTAACAATTAGCTCAGTGCACTAATAAGCCACACCAACGTCACAATCCAGTACTCTGAGACAGAAGGACTAGATGGTACCTGGCTTTCCCTACAATGACTCTGAATGGGATCACGTTAGAAGGTCCTGGATAGAATGTGAGGAAAATGTGAAAACAAACTGAACTTACAAGTCAGATATGTATTGGCACAACCTGCAAAACCATGACCCTTTGTTCCCGTGCAGGTCCAGAACTAAACACCTCCCCGTGGCTTGATTGTCAGCCAAACCGGGTAGCTGCTGCTTGGTATCATGGAGTAGCTCTGATTCATGGCCATTCGTTCTACCTACAGTACAGTAAAACTGCCCAAACGAGCAGCATTCTTACGATGACTATGTCTGAGGCTACTGCTGCACTATCTGTGGCAACTCATCTTCATTTTTGTCTATAACCCACTGCTTTAGCAAACATGAATTGGTCTTTCCTGATAATATCTCCAAAGTCATGAGACCAAGTGGCTCCACCTTGCCTCCAAGGAGCCTTCTGAATGGACTGCTTCCCAAATAGATTGGTCGGTTCTTCTAGAAATTCTCAGTTTTGTTTGCCAGCACTTCAATTCTCATATCTGTTTTTCTTCTCTTATATATTCTTTGTTCAACTTTCACATGCATATGAGGTGACCAAAAAAATACCCTGGCCTGGATCAGTCACACCTCAGTCTTCTAAGTGAAATATTTGTCCTTCAACATTTCAAAGAGATTTTGTATCTCACATTTGCCAAAGACATTTGATTTGATTTCTTGACTGCTGCGCTCAAGGGTATTGATTATGGATGCAATGAAAGTGAAATCTTTGACAGTTTAATCATTTCTCCATTTATCATAATGCTATCTCTTGATCCAATTTTGAGGTTTTTTGTTTTTTACACTGAGTTGTGTACCATACTGAAGATTGCATTCTCTGATCTTTATCAGTAAGTACTATAAGCCTTCTTGGTTTTCAGCAAATAAGCATGGGTCATCCGTACATTGCCGGCTATCAATGAGCCTTCCTTCAAACCAGTCCCTGACTTCTACATAGAATTCAGCTTCTCAAATAATTTGATCAGCATACAGACTGACTAACTATAGTGAAAGGATACAATTCTGACACACACTTTCCCCCATTTTAAACTGTACATTTCCCTCTAGTTCTATTCAAACATCTGCCTCTTTGTCTAGCCAAGGGTTCCATGTGAGCAGAATTAAGTGTCCTATCATTCTCAAATTTTCAATGCTATCCATAGTTCATTATAATCCAAGATCCATATGATGTTGGTAGTGTTATTCCTTGTTCCACATCCTCTTCTGAGTTCAACTTTAATCACCAGCATCTCTTCGTCATTGTACTTCTGTGACCATGTTTTAATGGTCCTCAGCAAAATTCTACTTGCACGTGGTATTCATGATATTTTTCCATGATTTCCGCATGATGCCGTATCACCTGTCTGTGGAATAGGCATTAATACAGACGTCCTCCAGACTAATTCCCCAGTCAAATGTTGAGGGCCATCCAAACTTCTGGCACTGTTCCACTCCATCAGGTAATGTTCCACGGCTCTGCATAAGGTTGCACTTACTGAGGATTTCCAGAACCGAAGGCATTGTTCTACATATTTTACCATACTTTTAATGTACCCTTATATTTACTACTTGGAACATTTCAAAGACCACAGGTAAAGCTCAAGTTTATCCCAAATCTTAGCAACTGTAGAACTGTCCTCTGTAGGGTTTCAAGGCCTGCACCTTTCCAAAAGCAGGCCACTGGGCCTGCCTGCTGCAGTGTGGCTGGTTGGATGGAGGTTGTGTACCCTGTGGTTATTAGTGAAATGGTTAACCATTTGCTCTCCCCAGGGACTTTTAAAGCAATGCTGTCACTGTGCGGTATTGAATTGCTTTTGGATTATAGAGACTCCTAAAGACAGACTAAAACTGATCCACAGGATCTCCAAGGATCTAATCATTTTTTGAATGTTTTAAAAACTTTTTTCAAAAGTTTTATTGTCATATAATTCACATATCATACAATTGAATAGCTAAGTTTTAGAATCATCACCCCAATCAGTTTTAGAACATTTTCTTCATTCTTGTACTCATCATAATTAACTCCTTTTTTTTTATTTTGAACACGTGGGTGATAGTTCATAGAGAAAATTAGTTTTCAACTCAACAATTCATCCACATTTTGTTCCTAACATAGATGCAATTCCCCCAGAGTAACAGCACTCTCCCCACTTCTTCCCTGACTTTCCCCTTTGCATTAGCCCAACTGTCCTATTTCACCCCGCCTCCCGAACTCTGTTTTCAGGAAAAGTTTACGCCCGTGGATATCCTCCCACATGCCATCCCTTACCTATTCAGCTCACATACTGCCCTAGCGAACCCCTCGTAAATTATTGTCAGTGCAGCACGTGTCACAGTATTCGCCACCATTGCATTTCACTCCTGTGTACCTCAGTGTCTTCTTCGGCCTGGGCCATGTTATGCCAACCTCTCTTTTATTGTGTTCTTTCTTTCCCTTCAATACATGGTTATTATCTAGTTAGTCATTTTCCCTCTATCTCTGGCCTAAGACGATGATCTTTATGCATGCCAACAGTCACAGCTTTCTCCTGTCCAGGTGCTGGTGGGTTCAAATCATTGATGTTTCTGTTTGTTTGTTTTTCATTTGGAGAGAAACTTATTTTCCCATTACATTGTATGTTTTTTTGTTTGGGGGGGGGGGCATCACTGCCCTCTGCCTATTACATGGTAAAGAAATTTTTTTACTTATTTTGGAAAGACTATGAATAGTTTGATCATTTAAAACATAGATTTAGGACAGCTTCTTTCCAGATTTAAGTAGAAATTTCCAGATGGATTTAATCACTGACCAGAGTGGTTCCAGTGCTCTTTGATCACCTCCGTCTAGCTGAGCATCTTTCATTTTCTCTCCCTATAGCTCCCATTTCGTCTGCTTGAAAGTCACCTCTTCACAGGAAGCAAGAAATCCTTATTAATTTGGTTGTTTACTTTGTGCATAATTAAAATTCTGTTCAGAGATGACTCTTATGGAATTTTGAGTAAATAAATGAACTGCTAAAGCACTACTTTGTGCACTGTTATTTAAATAAATTAATAATTGAAAAACTGAAGGGATTGTTTTTGAAACTTTGGTATGATCATATTCTTTTTTTTTTCTTTTGGCATCACTGCCCCGGTTGGAGTAGGAAGCCCAGCCTTGCTCTGGAGAGCTGCCGCTGGCTTTGAACCATCAACCGGTAGGCCACAGTCCCGCACACAACCACTGTGCCACCAGGGTCCAGCTGATCATATTCTTTTTTTAAAATTATTTTATTGGGCTGAGCCCCGGTGGCGTAGTGGTTGTGCGCGGGACTGCGGCCCACTGGGATGGAGGTTCGATTCCGGCTCCCAGGAGCAAAGGCTGGGCCTCCTACCCACCACCAGGGCAGTGATGCCTAAAAAAAAAAATAAATAAATAAAATAAAATAAAATAAAAATTATTTTATTGGGGAATTATACAATTCTTATCACAATCCATACATACTCACATGTATGTCAAGCACATTTGTACATTTGTTGCTCTCATCATTCTCAAAGCATTTGCTTTCCATTTAAACATCTCTACCTCTTGAAAATTTATAGATTTATAAATTATTATTACTTTATTATTATTATCTTACACTGTCCAATGTCTCCCTTCACCCACTTCCCTGTTGTCTGTACCCCAGGGAACATAAAATCATATCATTGTGTGTCCACCTTCCTGATATGATTCACTGAAGACAAATGTTTGCATAAGGAAATGTGGCAAAGAATGATGGTGCCCGGCAATCAAAAGATGTAGCATCTGGAATCTTAAAGACTTGAAGGTAAACAAGCAGCCATCTAGCTCTGAAGCAACAAAGCTCATATGGAGGAAACACCCCGGCCTATGTGACCACGAGGTGCTTAAGGGATCAAGGAGAAGACATGAGAGAACTAGAAACTATATCATTGTAAATGATGGGGGAGTACAGATGGGGGACCCAAAGCCCAGCTGTAGGTAATGGACATCCCCTTACAGAAGGGTCTGGGGAGTAGACAAACCAGTCAGGGTGCAGTGTAGCAATTGTGAAACATACAACTTTTCTCTAGTTCTTCAATGTTTCCTGCATCCCACTAATTCTGCCTTACAAATCTGGCTAGATCAGAGGATGTACACTGGTACACATAGGAACTAGAAACATAGGGAATCCAGGATAGATGATCCCTTCAGGACCAGTGATGAGAGTAGTGATACCAAGAGGGTGAAGGAAAGGTGAGGTAGAAAGGGGGAATTGATTATAAGAATCTACATTGATGTTTTTATTAGCTTCCAAACACTTAGCCACTGGTTCACCAGGGATCGTCAAAGATACAGGGTCAGAGACTATGTAGTGGAGTATGGTCTCTGAAAATTTGGGGGGAGATAAAAACAAGGGGAATAAACTATAAAAGGTAATGGGGGGTTGTGGATAGCAGATAAATTTAAATGTCC
>PVJH01040112.1:0-15934 GCA_004026705.1 Nesogale talazaci
GAAAAGAGACCCACATCAGACTTGAGCCTGTGAGCGTTGCCTGCCGTGCAAACTCAAATAAATAAATAAAACAAAATCCCAACTTGGCAGATGTGATTACAGGCAGGTTCTTAGTTTCACTGACTCTGGTGGACCCTATGTGGTATCCAAGATGTAAGAAAGAAACAAGAGGGAGATTTGACAACACTGAAGAGAAGGACCTGGGAAAGTAAAGGTAGAGATTAGAGTGATGTGGCCACAGGCCAAGGGCTGCTGGCAGGCGGCAGTAGCTGAATGAGGCAAGGCGCAGTGAGGATTTTCTTCAGGGTCCCGTGGAGGGCTTGCAGTCCTGCCAGCACCCGCCTTGATTTTGGACTTGCGATCCCCAGAAATGTGCACCAAAAAAAAAAAGTCTGTTGTTTTTGTGGAAATTTGCTACAGCAGCGATACGAAATCAATACAGTTGTCCAGTGCCCCAGATGCTAGAATGGAGGGAATCCTCTTCAAATCTTAAAAGGCACGATTGGGATCAATGGAAGGGACACAAGGAGAAACCGCGGACACGCTGGGCTTGAGACATCTCCGAAGTCAGTTTTCTCCTGACAAATAGTGACATCTCACTGTTGTTTATAAAAAGAAAGAAAACTGTTGCCATCATGTTCAGGAGGGCGCCCTGAACATACTGCGCCACCATCCCAAAGGTTGGAAGTTCGAAATCACCCAGCACTGAGAGGAAGAAAGACCAGTAGTGAGTGTTGTGGGCACAGCAGACTAAGTGCTGGTCTGCTAACTCGAAGGTCGGTGGTTTGAACCGTCCAGCGGCTCCATAAGAGAAAAATGAGACCGTCTGCTTCTATAAGAATAAAATAGCCTTGGAAACACAACTCTGTCCTCTTAGGGCCACTCCGAATCAGAATAGATTCAACAGCAGTGGATTTGTGTTGGCGTTTTAGGTTTTCAACATTGAGTTGACTTGCTTCATGCTGACTCTGTTCAGGGGACTTATGGGTGGATTTGAACTTCCAACCTGTTGCTTAGAAAGCGTTCACCCTTAGCACAAGCCAGGGACTCCAAGACCAGTTTCCAACAAATCTACTCCAACTCACGGGGCCTTACATGTATGTGTCAGAGTAGGACTCTCAGGGCTTTCTCCAGATTTTCGTTCCATGGCACCACTTGGTAGAGGTGAGCCCCAACCTTTCTGTTAGCAGCCGATGGGGTTCCCTATTGGCATCACCCCTTACCTCCCCCCAGTACTGGGTGCCGCATCTGCTTAAGGCGTCGCCAACTCCCTCTTCTGGAAGTCAGAGTTCCAGCAAGCACATCCAGAACACATTCCAGAAGTCGGGGGCCGGGGTGGCGGGGGTGGGGCGGGGGAGGGCCTCAGGGCCACTGGTGAGAACAGTTGACACAAGATCAAAGAGCTTCAGGTCACAGAACTCACAGGACCGCTTCCCTTGGAAGGGTGGGTAAACTGAGGTCAGCCTCTTCTGCGTGTCCTGGGACACAGGACAGCAGAGGCTGGGACGCTCCGGGAGCTGAGGAGTCCTGAGCACTGACTGACAGGCTGAGAAGTGACTGCTGACAGGAGGAGCGTCTGTCTCAGGCACCAGGGAAGAATTCAGAGCAGGTTCCGCAAGAGTCAAGCACTCCCCAGGGCACTACAGAAAGGGAGCCTAGTGAGGTTTGAGAAGAGCCGGTGAATGTCCAAGCCAATGAACCCCCCCCCCCCATTTACAGATGAGGAAACTGAGGACAGAGAAGCTGGGCAAATTGTCCAGGAGCTGAGACCACACGCTGAGCAAACTGTGACTCATGCAAAAAAACGAGACCACCCATCCACCCACACCCCAGAAGTACCTGCCACACCTGATCCCACTGACTTAAAGGGGGTGGGGGAAGGGGGAACCATGACTTGGATGCAAAAGGTTTTTCCATGGATAACCATTAACGAGTTTTTATGCTTGAGAGGGTAACTTTTCAGCTATGTGCGGCAGTTTATCTCCCCTAAATTCTAGTAAAAAGAGGGTTTCTGGGCAATCCATCACACAGGCAGACCTGCAGGGAGGGGGCTTACCTACAAGGGGTGGTCCAGTGATGCCGGATGGAAGCAGACACTGACTCTCACTTGCACCCAGAAGTGGGAAAAGTGTGCCTGAATTGACCCATAATGCGGGGTGAAGACGAGTAGACGCATTTGCACTATGGTGCGGGTGACGACTACGGGAAGTCCGTGGACTGCTTGCGCCCAGGACAACCTGAACTCTCTTGGAAGATGTAGGGTCAGAGCACTTCTTAGAGGCCAAGATGGCCAGACTTCATCTCACACATTTTAGGCGGACTGTCTGAGGGAACGAGTCCCTGGTTGGTAAAGTGGAGGGGCAGCGAAAAAGAAGTGGGCCCTCAGGAAGATGGGTGGACACCAGGGCTGCGCAGTGGGCCTGGGCACAGGAACGGTTGTGGGGACAGTGCAGGACCAGGCAGTGTCTCCTTCTAGTGCATACAGGGGTGCTTTGGGACGGAACCTCACACGAGACCAGGTGTGAAAGGAAATGAGGTCTTGGGGTGGCGTTGGAGATCTCGCCTTCACCTACAGAAGCTGAAGTTACACAAGGAAGGCCTGACCTCACAGAATGATGCCAGAGAAGAGACACCAGGCATGACTGACACGATGGACATGAGCTTCCTAGCGTCTGACCTGGAGGGTCGGGTCTCCCAGGAAGCCCTGGTTCTTCGCACTTTGCAGGGAGCTCCTGGCCAGGCCAGCAGGGTGAGGCCGCCCCAGCAGCACTACAGCTGTGGTTCTGACATCCACTCTTCCCTTCCTCGCCTCTCCAAGCATCCGCTTGCTATTCCTGTTCCCTCACACTCTGGATGGTAACCTCCCTTGCCTTGCCCATGGTTATCAGAAGAAAAATCTCTAAGGGATATAGAAGTGTTCTAAACAAACATACTTTTTATAAAACTATGTGGAACCTGATAAGCCAACACCACTCCCATCGCCATGGCTACACAGGGACACCATCCTCTTGAGAGAATGACAAACTTCCCTGAGCAACGGGAGACCATATACTGGCCAGCGAGCATGGCAGGCCTACAGAAGCACCAGGCTTTCGTATTAATGAGCATCAATAATACATTGCTAGGGATACTGAATAATTAATAAGACATGGGGTATGAATAATGAATATCAATAAAGAGGATCAGCTTCACCTTGGGGTCAAGTAGATCCCTCAAGATAGGAATCATGGTCAGAATGGTTCTTAAGGAACACTTGGTATCAGGCCTGGTTCTAGAAACTGGCGTGGTAGGCCCCAGCTAAGGGGCTTGGTTGAGATGATGGTGATGGAGAAGTTCAAAGCGAAATTAAGAGAAGACAGGGATGGGTGGAATTAGCTGGGCTGCAGGCAGGTCCAATAAGAATGGCTGTGATGTCTTTCCATCTCAATATTTGCCCTCGCTCCCAGCACAGTGTGTGGCACAGAGAGTAGGTGTATCAGGAAATACTCGCTAAGGGAACACGCTACCACCCATCTGTCAGTTTGTGGTACTCTGGTGACCTGCATGCTGATATGAGGCTGGATGCCATGCCACTGGCAGCGTGACCCATCGCTGCAGCAGAGCTGTCAGAACAAGACTAAGAAGAAAAGTCTGGCCATCTACTTCTGCGAAACCACCAGCGAGGGCCCTACGGATTACAGCAGAATATTGTCTTCGGGAGCGCTAGATTGAGAAAGACCAGTAACTACAGAAGGAGAAGCACATCGTGTCTGATAGAAACTCAAAGACTATAGGAGTCTGTATGGATTACATCTCAACATAAAGAAAACAAAAATCCTCACCAGGGACCATGAACCGCATCAGAATACGGGGAGAGAAGATGAAAGCTGTCAAAAGATGTTATTTCCCTTGGATCCACCATCCGTGCCCAAGAAAGCGGCAATCAAGAAAGCAAAGACTATCTTGCCATGGACAAAGCTGCTGCAAAAGAGACCTCTGTGAAGCGTTGTTAAGAAGCAAATCTTCCATTTTGAGGACTGGCTCAATCGAGGATGTCTTCGTCTGCTTATGAAAGCTGGTCAAAGGGGAAGGAAGAAAATGAAGGGGGCATGGGAATTACAGGGAAGAATAAGAACAATACCACAACCCATCAGAAGAGCAAGCAGGTCTGTCTTGGAAGAATCAACAGCCAGAAAGTTTCTTAAACGTAATAAAGGCAAGACATCATATCCCATCCTTTGGGCGTGTCTTCAGGAGGGACCAGTCCCTCATGCCTCGGTAGTGGTCGTCAAAAGAGAGGGACGGACAGTGGCTGCACCAATGAGCTCAAACATGGACTGGGCAGGGTTTCAGACGGCTGTCCTGAGGGTCACTGTGAGTCAGAATGGACTCTGCCTCACCCAACGCCCACAAACTGGAAGGCTCGTGAAGCAAGGGGCACACTCGGCGAGGGAGAATGGACCACAGCGGCCACAACAATGGAGTCCAGAGTACCACCGCTCACGAAGACGACGTAGGACCACACCATATTTCATTCTGCTGTCCGTGGGTGACCGTGAGTGGGAGTCGACTGGATAACAGGTAACAGCGAGGGATGACACAAAGGGACTTGGGCAATGTTGTGTAGAGAGGGAGCGTGGACTTCTTGGTGTCCGGGAACCGGGCTTGAGGTCAGTTGATCTGATTCTGTTCCGCATCCATTCGGCTTCTCCAGCCCCCATCCATGCTCCACCCACATAAACAAGGCTTCCAGGGCAGGTCATGTTGGCCTTGCACTAGAACTCAGATGATGTTTGGCATCATCAAAGTTTCAAACTGTGGTGTGCACCCCCGCCCCACCCCCAGCACACCCACACCCACAGTGTAGACAGAGAGCCAGACCTCTCCAATGGGAGCCTAGACCCCTCTCAGCACAGGGTGCCCTCACCCAGGATGTGAGGGGCTCAGGAGACAGCCACCTCCTCCCAGGGCCCCCTCCGCTAAGATCTGATTTTCTCATCATCTGGATAGTCTCAGCAACTTGCAGCAAAGGGATGAACCAGGATGACCTTTCTGGAGGTTTGTTTAAAGCAGAACAATGTTTGTCTTGTCCAAACACTATGAATTACTCCAGAGAATCCTGCCCAGTTTTACAATCCACAGCTACAAACGGCTTACATAAATAGAGACTCATCCCCTCCCCTTCCCCCCTCTCTGTTCCTAACGGCTTCTCCTCCCCTCATCCACCTTCTTCCACTCTTCCAGGCCTTCCTGGGGACCGGAGTGGGGGTGGGGGTGGTGGGGTGGTGGTGGTGGTGGTGGTGGTGGTGGTGACTTTCACACCTCCATTCCCCTGAGCCCCAGGGGGGTAAAGAGGCAGGTGTTGGGTATGCGGGCCACAGCTTGCACCTGGGTTATTGCTGGCACAGATCCCCCCTGTGGCAGCCTGCTCTGTCACCAGGGTGGGCAGGGTTTGCCTTGTTAAGGAGAACCTCTGGGCACATTTGTGCCATCTGTGTGGGCCTGCGGTGTGTGGTGTTGGGTCCAGCTGTGAGAGTGTGTTGCTAAGAGACCCATGGGTGTGGGAACTCAATGCCCAGTCTGCTCGTGGCCTGCCCACTAATGCCCCACATCATCCATCCGCCAGGGCGTTGGGCTTCCTGCTTTTTAGTAGCTGCACTCATTTGAGTGAACCGTCGTGGAGATATCTCTGGATCCCCAGAGATATCTCCACTTCCCACAACTGGTGGAGGGGACTCCGGGAAGCACAAGAGATCAACTCCAAGCCATGCAGAAGCAGCTGTTGGGGAAAGAGCCCAGTTTGGGCTGCATTTTCCTAAGGATGGTCCTCGACCCCCCGGCACCAAAATGCCTGGTGGAAATTTGCCAATGGAATATTGATGATGGTTACACAATATGATATTGCTAACTGTGATGCAACGTGATTGATGCAATGGTGGCATTGACTCGGACACATGAAAGATGCTGAATTGGCAAATGTTGTATTATCTATGCTTTTATAACAATGCTGTTGTGAGGTGCCCTCGAGCCGGTCTTCTGGATCACAGAACAAAACACTGCCTGGTCCTGGGTCATCTCTTCTGCCAATTCTCTATGTGACGCCCCTTTCCAGGGAATGGCCCTTCCGATAACACATCCAAAGTATGTGAGATGAAACCTTGCCCTCCTCTATTCTAAGTATCATTCTGACCGTACTCTTGCAAGACAGATTTATGTGTTCTTCTGGCAGTCTGTGGAACTTTCGAGATTCTTTGCCAAGGGCAGAATTCAAGTGCATCGATTCTTTACAACACCCATGTTCAAGAAATGCTTTGGGGAACTTGTTTAAAATGCTAATGCCTGGCCCTCTCCCAGAAAACTTCTAGGGAAGCAGCCTCTGGGGGGTGGAACCATTAGCATATGTTCCCGAAGGCTGAGCGTCACTAAACAATAATAATAAACCGAAACCAAACCCAGTGCTCGGATCCATAACCAGTGCTGTGGAAGCAGCAACCTAAGAATGACACGTGGCATGGGGTAACTATGCTGCCCAAGATCTCTTGAAAGAGTTAAAAAGCAAGGCGGTTCCTTGAGGACTATGGTGAGCCTGACCCAAGCCATGGTTTTTCCTGTTGCATCACATGCATGTGAAAGCTGGACATGGGATCACAAAGACCCAAGAAGAACGCGTGCATTTGAACTGCGGGGCCGTGAGGAACATTGAAAGTGCCACAGACTGCCAAAAGAACAAACACACCAGTCTTGGAAGATGTGCAGCCAGGACGCTCCTCAGAGGCAAGGAGGGCAAGACCTGGTCTCACCTACGTTGGGACCTGTCATCCCTGGAGACGGTGGGCATCATGTTTGGTAACGGAGAAGGGCAGCAAAAAGGAGGGAGACCCTCGACAAGAGGGAGTGCCCCAGGGGCTGCCACAATGGGCTCGAACCTAAGAGCCCAGGACCGAGTATTTGTACGTTTTTGTCGTTCGGAGGGTGGCAGGAGTCAGAATAGACTCCACGGGACCTCCCAACCACAAACCCAATGCCGTTCCGATGATTCCCACTCCCAGGGACCCCGAAGGACAGAGTGACGCGCTAGGCTTTCCGCGTCTGCTGAGGCAGGGGGTTCCCAACCGAGGACCTCACCCACCACACACCCAGGGCTCCGACAGGGCCAGAAAGACCTCTTTAAGTCAGCCCCTCTCGTTCACGGAGGCTGGAGGGACACAGGCGAGCAGCTTCCGCTCTCAGTATTGCCATACGTACTAAGGCTCTGGAATCCTGAAAAGGTCCCTTCCGCCTCTTCGAATGTGTGGTTTCCAAAGAAGCACACTTTGACGGTTAAAGAGAAGCCAGGGAACTGGGGTGGTGGGGGTTGGGGTGGAAAAGGAAGGGGTGGGGAAACAAAATGGATACATAAAGAGAATTTATAATGAGGCATAAATAAGATAAATAATGAGCTATACAATATATAATATACCATAAGAAATTATAGATACAGTTTCTTGACTGCTTAATATAAGATTATATATCGGATGGTGTAAGATATGAAAAAGCAATAACAATTTGTAAATTATTAAGGGTTCGTGAGGGAGGGGGAGTGAGAAGGGAGGGGAAATATGGAGAGCTGGTACTGGGAGCCTAAGTGGAGGGAGGATGCTTTAAGAGTGATGATGGCAACGAGTGTGCAAATGTGGCCTGCAGACAATTGATGTATGTATGGATTGGAATGGGAGCTGTATGAGCCCCCAATAAAATGATCTAAAAAAAAAAAAGGACGGGGAAAGAGGATCTTATACCAAGGGCTCAAGTAGAAAATATTTGGAAATGAGGATGACAACATGTGTACAAGTGTGCTTGATACAAATGATGCATGGAATGTTATAAGAGCTGTAAGAGCCCCCATTGAGATCATTAAAATAAATAAATAAAAATTCTCAGAAAGGAAAAGTACAGAAGACACAGGAGTACTGTTGTATCATAATAAATGATAAAGACTATAAGCTCTGTATGTTCTTTGAAAAAATAGACTTTAAAAAAAGATATATAAATATAATATGATGGACAATATCTTATATATAATATGTCCTAATAAATTATATATATAATTAATTACTTAATATAAAAGATATGTAATTTGTTATATTTAATATAATAAGATATGTAGATAGTAACAGACACGGATAGATACATAGCAAAACAGATAGATAGTACCCTGAATAGACGGTGGTATAGACAGATTTTTTTAAAAAAAGACAAAACAACCTTGACCCTTGTCATGTTTTGACTTGCAGTCTGAAACGTGACACCAAATTATAGGGATGGGAAAGTTGAGGCTCAAAAAAAAAGGGTGTGTGGTTGTAAGGAGAGCTCTCTGGAAGCAACGAGGGGTGAGAGGAGGGGCAGCTCGTGAGACACTGTGGGGTCTGACAGCTCAAAACTCTGCTCCTCCAGCCGGCGGAGGCTCCTGGAACCCCCAAGTGATACATAGCACTAGTGAGTGCCCCTGGGTTTTCACCATTCTTCCTTCCTGGAGTGGACGCGACACCAACCATGAGGGTCAGAACAAGGCTCACAGTTGCCATCAAGTCATGGCAGAGAGACCCTATTGGGCGGAGAAGAACTAACCCTGTGGGTTTCAGAGACCATGACCCTTTAGGAGAACAGGAAGTCTCATCTTTCTCTCAGGAGTGGCCGGTGGTTTCAGACTGCCAACATGACGGTTAGCGGCCCAATGCCCAACTCCCTATGCCACCAGGGCTCGGGACGATAATAAACAAGCACAAGCCATGTGTGCCACTGGAGACGCAAGGGCTCACCAAAGCACCAAGGACAGATGTGGGAGTAGATTCAGGGCGATGCCAAGAGAAAGTGGGGGCAAGAAGGGTCACCAGGATATGAGACCCATGTGAGGGTGAGACACTGGGGCCAAGGACTTCCCAAACACCGGTCCATTTCAAGGAAGAAGCCCCGAGGGTGGTCCAACCACCCACCGGCTGCTCTGTGGGTTGCTCAAAGAGGACGCTGAGCCGTGGGTGGAGAAGCAACTTCCACTCCAAGTTGTGACCCTGTCCCCCCACCCCCTCCACTCCCAGCCGTTTCTCTTGCGACTGCAGCCTCCCACCCACGCCCAGATTCCGCCTTGGAGTCACACAACTTTCTCCTCCCAGGACAAGAGGGGCCCACGGATAGGAGGGGCCCCAGAGCCAAGTGTTCCCGGTGAGTGAGATGAGCCTGGACCCCTGGGAAATCAAGGTCTGGAGCTTCCCATGGGATAGAAAGAAGTCTGCCCACCCCCAGGCTCCACAACCCAGCTAGGGGAGGTGTGTGTGTGTGTGGAGGGGCGTGTGTGTGTGTGTGTGTGTGTGTGTGTGTGTGTCTTCAGTGGCAAAGCTGGGGCTCCAGCGCAAGATCTCCTCCCACCAGAGGGCAGGAGGCACATGGAGGAAGGGCCCCTGGCACTTGATTGAGGCACTATTGGCCATTTTCTGCCAACACTCTGGGTGACGCTGGGTACTCGTTTTAAAGGGGTCAGGGGCCAAAAGTGCCGTCAGCAGACGTGTCCCAGCGGGTTCGCGAGCTGGGCCAGTAATGCCAAGTAAATAGGCGGCCGCAGAGGGCACTGGGGACCCCCAAACCAAACTCGCTGCCATCGAAAGGATTCTGACTCTGAGCGATCCTATAGGGCAGAGTAGAACTGCCCCTCTGTGTTTCCAAGGCGGTAACTCTTTCTGGGAGTAGAAGGCCTTATTTGTCTCCCGCCGAGCGGCAGCTGGCCTCGAACCGCTGACTTTGGGATGAGCAGCCCAACACGCGCCACCGGTGTGCGGGTTGGGGTGGCACCCGCGGGCCCCTGATTCTACGATCTGTGCTCGCAAATTAGGAAGACCAGGGGCTTGCCCCGTGCCTACCCTGGCCATCTTTTTTGCCAACCGCACACAGGCGTTTGGGACGGCCGGCTCTCCAGGGGCTCAGCTCCAGCGTCTGAGACTTGAATTCGCCCCGGGCCGGCCGCGCCTCCTTCTAGTGGAGCATTTTATTTGATAATCAAGCTCTTTGTCCCCCCGCGGCCTCACCGCGAGCCTCCCGGCTCCCCGCGTCCCCCGGCCCCGCCCGGGTCCCGCTCTCCGCCGACTTTCCCGTCGAGCAGGAGAAGGCACTGGACTGAGTGATTCCGGGAGCGGAGGCCCAGGCCGGCGGGTCCGCGGCGCGGGCCGGCTGGTATGGAAATGGCCCGAGAAGCCGGCGGGCGCGGCGGCGATTTATTCTGGGAGTGACAGCCCCTTTGAGCGCCGGGCGAATGGCATTTTCTGTCTGTGAAAGCCTTTCTTCCCACCTCTGTTCAGATTAGCCGGGGGGATGAATGCGCCCATTATCCAGCCCGCTGACCATTCTGAAACGCCAAATTAATTACTCAGCGCTGAATCAGGCGCCGGGACCCGGGCGCTGGGAGGTGCGAACACAGCCGGCGGCTGCAGACGGGCCAGGCGAGGGGTGCCGCGCGAGAGGCCCGGCGGGGTGGCCCGGGGCGCGGGCGCGGCGGGGCCGGGCTCCGAGCGCGACCTGCCGGCGTGACCGGGGGCGACCGCGGGGCGGGCCGGCGCGGAGCCGGGGGGCGCAGCAGCAGCCCCCGGGGACCCGGCGGGGTCGGCGAGCGGAGAGCGCCAAGTGCACAGGGCGCGGGGGTGCGCGGCGCGCCGGGCTCCTCTATGTGCAGGCGGCGGGGAAGGTGGCCCCCAGACGGGGTGCCCGCTTCCCCCGCGGCCCCCCCGCCTCCCGGGCCATCGCGGCGCAGCCCTTGCGCCCTCCCTGGGCCTTCACAAAACTTGGGCGCCAGCCCCGCTGGCCCGCAGCCCCCCGGCCTGGGCTCCCCCGGGCGCGTGGCCGCCGCGGGCCGCCCCCCCTGGGCCCCGCCTCGCGCCCCTCTCCCTCACTTACCTTCCCTGGCGCAGACCCGAGAGGGTGGCGAGCTGCCGGCGGCTCCTGCCCGAGTGCGCGGGGCGCCGAGGAGCGCGCGCCTTTAAGACTCTTCCCGGAGACTCCGCCAGGTGGTGTCAGGCTGGCCGGCCAGCGCCGCTCCGCAGCCCGCGGCCACCCTGCTGCCCAGGCGGCCCGCGAGGGCTCCTGCAGAGTCGAGCCGGCGCACAAAAGGACAGGAGCGCTATCCCTTGGGCCAGCGCAGAAGCCCAAGGGGGGCGCCGCTCCTGCAAGCCCGCTAGCTTTGGCTGCCCTGGAGATTGGCGTTCCGGATGTGGTGGTGGTTAGTGACCTGCGGGGTGGTGGGGTCCGAGGGGTGAAGTCCAAAGACCCGTGATTGTGTTTCTATGGTCAGTATCTCGGTGGGCCCTTCAGCGCCTGCCCATCTGGTCCCTTCGCCCGTGCTCACAAGAGGGCACGCTGACAGCCGCCGCCCCCAATGACCGCCAGAAAGACTGAAAGCTGGTGTGTGTGTGTGTGCGTGCGTGTTTGTGTGTGTGCGTGCGCGTGCGTGTGAATGTGTGCTTCAGGGTCCAGAAACTTAGAAAGTTGGAGGGGGCCCAAGAAGAGGCGGAAAGAACCTCACAGTCAGAGAGAGACCTTGGAAAGGCAGGACCCAAGTTCTAGGGATCCGCCCTTCCAAGGGAGGTGCCTCTGCCCAGTTTGGGCACCTGAGACAGGTCAGGGGAGGCTGGGCCCCCACGGAAGGACCCTCCGCAGAGTTCAGGATTCCTATAGGCCCCAGGTTTGCAGGCAGCAAGTAGGACTTATTTTACCGCACCTGCCACCTCTTTCACCAATTTTTTTATTTTTATTTTTTGGTCATTTGACATTGCCAACCTGGAGCCTCCGTTCTTCTGTCTGCACAGTCGACTGCCGTTTCTTTTAGACAGACATCTTCCCCATTCCCGGGCCCCCTCTTCTGCTTTTAGGCACTCCTGGCGGGAGACGCGTGTGGGTAATGAACTTTTTGCCTGACTGAGAATGTCTGTTAACTTTTCTCTCGCCACTGGTTGGATGTTGGATTTTAAAGTCATAACCCCCCTCTCTTATCCCGGGGCGAAGTGCCCAATAAGCACAGGCTGACTTGTGGTTACTTTTGATGTGGCGAAAAACACGTGAAAATGTGCTCTACAGCTTAGTGAGTAAACACAAGTAAGCCCGCACTTGCTTACTGGGTACTCGGATCCTGTCCGAGGTGCGGAAAAAGAGGCTTTGATTTGGAAAGGATGGGGCCTGGAGACCGACAGAGAGCAGAATTTCTGATGCGGTGGAGGTGTTGGGGGGTTGAAACGGCTCGCTACAGATTAGTAAGTAAGCACTCGGTGAGCCCTGCTTATCTGAATAGTTGATAATCTCCTAAACTCTGTTAGCATCACACAGGACGCAGATGGTATGATACATGGACCCAGGACCCTCAGTCAGTGATCGCTCAGTGAATCGTCACCTTTTGGTTTTCAGAGTGGCACAAACTGGATGTTAAGAGGACCACATACTTCAGGCCCCTTCCTCTGTTTGCTCTCTTAAAAGGGAAGCAGAGAAGGTCCAGGCTATTCATTTCTGCCATGGTTGGCTCCCGCGTCTCCTCACCTTCACTGCTTCGCCTATAAAATTAACCGATTGGGCCACAGGAGTGCTGGGTCAGTCTAGGGGTCTGTTCACATCAAAAGTCACTACCTTAGCCACTTCCGGTTGAGTCCAGCCCACAGTTGCCCCACTAGACCCAGTAGAACTGCCCCTCCCGGGGCAGGTGGAGGGGGGGGGGTGTTCCAAGGCTGGATTCTTTTACACCGCAATCTGGTGACCAAGCTTTTAGAGTGTTCAGCTGCCACAGGAAAGGCTGATGGTTTAAACCCAGCCGTTCCTCAGGAGAAGGGCGTGGCGGGCCTGTTTCTGTAAAGGTTGACAGTCTCAACAACCCGATGGGGGCAAGTTTTATTCTGCCTTACAGGGTCAAAATCCCATAGGAGTCCGAATCGACTGGATGACAAGGGGTTTGGTAATCTTTCCAGATACGCAGTGCCACCTCTGTCTCCCGTGGCGCTTCCGGTGGGTTCAAATAGCTGACCTTCTGGTTAGCAGTCCAGCGCTTAACCACTGCACCACCAGGGATTTTTCTGGAAACTGATGATTAGTCTATGATGAAAACGTGGTGGCCCATCACGGTGAGACACCGCTTCAGCCCCACTAAGATCCAAACTCAAACCAAATCTACAGCCATGGAGTCGATTCTGACTTCAGGTAATCCTAGATGGCAAAGCGGGCCTGCCCCTCAGGGTTTCCAAGGGTGCAACCCTTTCCAGGGGCAGAAAGCTCCATCTGTCTCCAGAGGAGCAGCTGGATGATGGGTTCGAACTGCTGACAGGAAGTAGACTAGAGGATAGGGATGGAGGCTGGGACAAGGAGCACTAACTGTGTGGGTCCGGGGTTTTTTATTTGGGGAAGGGTGATAAAAGTGTACTGTGGTGTTGGTTGTACAACTAAAAACTATTGAATCATGACCCAGGAGGCCTCATTGAAGTCACTCATGAGAACTATGCTTCTTTAGAAGTTGAAGTTTTTAAATTTTTTTTTTGGGGGGGGGGACGCATCACTGCCCTCTGGTAGGAGTTGGAGGCCCAGCCTTGCTCTTGCTGGATGTGAACCGCCAACCCAGTGGGCTGCAGTCCTGCACACGACCGTTATGCCACCGGGGCTCAGCCCTGAAATTGAAGTCTTATAAGGACATCTGTGATTAATAGAGATTTCCTATGAGGCTCCCCCCCTCCAAAAAAGAATTTGACATCTTTAAGGAATGGAGTCTAGGCATGTGAATTCTATCTCCATAAATCGGTTACCTAAAACAATACTTCCTGAGCCTCCAATATATGACAGAGCTGGTGATACAGATGTGAACCAGGAGATGGGACTTCTGCCCTCAGGAAGCCTGGGGCATAATTGAGCATTTTAACCAGGCCCAAGTCTGCAAGGATCGCAGCCTTCAGTATGGACAACAAGGCAATGCAAAGAAAACCAAAATTCTCACCGTTGGACCAGAAGGCAGCATCAGGATAAAGGCAGAAAAGATTGCCATTGAGAAGGTGTGTACTCGCTTGGACATCCAGCGAATGCCGGGGAAGCAGCAGACAAGACCAAAAGACAAGCTGCGTTGGGTAGGTCGGCTGCACGCTATTGAAAAGCGAGGATGCTACTTTGAGCGCTGAGACGCGCCTGACGCAAGACACAGTGTTTTCAAACACCTCATATACTTAAGAAAGCTGGACACTGAATAAGGGAGACCCAAGAAGAATCAATGCACTTGGATTGCAGTGCTTGTGAACAATACTGAAAGTACTGTGCATTGCTACAAGGACGCACACATCTGTCTTGGAAGTCATGATGGCAGAATGCCCCTCAGAGGCAAGGATGATGAGACTTGGCCTCACGTACTTTGGGCATATTGCTAGGAGAGACCAGTCCCCGGAAAAGGACATCATGCTTGGTGACATTGAGGAGCAGCGAAAGAGAGGAAGACGCTGGTGAGATGTATTGGCACAAGAGCTGCGACAATGACCTCAAGCATGGGACCAATGGGGAGGATGGTGATGGACACGGCAGTGTTCTGTTCTGTTGTACATAAGCCCCCTGTGGGCCAGAACCAACCCGATGACACCTGTGTTAGTCCAGGTAGACTAGAGAAATGAATTCATAGACACACATATGGATATAAGGGTCAGGTTTATATACAAGAGGAACGGAACATTGAGAAAGCATCCCAGCCCAGTCCACTTCAAAGTCATAAGTCCAATATTAACCCATATGCCTGATACCAGTTTATAAAGATACCAGATGCACAAAGTCACAGGTCAGTGGGTGCAGAGTTCTGGTGCCAGCAGGGGTCTCCCCATGACTCCTCGCTTCCAGGGCTCAGGGTCCATCAAAGCATCCAGTGGTGGTAGAAGCAACTCAGCGCTGGAAGGGATCTCCATGTGGCTTCTCCAGCTTCAGGGGTCTGGCTCCATCAGGGCAAGGCCATGTGGCTTCTCCTCCGGCTCCTCGGACGCTGCCATCTTGTCTTGTCCTTAGTTCGTCGTCTCGGAGACTGACTCCCAACAACTGGGGAGATGCCCTCTCATCTCCACGAGGGAAATGTCGCGAGATTTCCCAGAAGTCTCAGGAGAAAGCCATGCCCACACAGAGGCCTCATTGGCCACTCAGTGGCTATCTCCAGATTAACCGGCTAGAATCCACCCCTAGACTTTCAGTCATGAAATTGACATCAAGCACATGCCTGCCACAGCACCTGACAACAACAACAACAAGGTGCTAGAAGAATGAATTGTCTCTTTCTCCTCACACCTACTCACAAAGTTATCTAGGTTCTCCATGATGGCAAGATTGTTCTAATACCTCGCTTTAAAAAATCATTTTATTGGGGGCTCCGACAACTCTTATCTCAATCCGTACATACATCCACTGAGTGCCAAGTACATTTGCTGCCATCATCATTCTCAAAACATTTGCTCTCCACTTAAGTCCTTGGTATCAGCTCATTTCCCCCCCTAAGACCTCACTTTCGCCGTTCGAATCTTCCCTCTTGTTTTGCAATCCTCTTGCCCTGAAGGAAATGACAGAAGTTAGCTATACATAGCTGCACAGTTGGACTGAGCCCCGGTGGCCTAGTGGTTGAGTGCGGCACTGCAGCCCACAGGGTTGGCGGTTCATATCCAGCAGCAGCTCTCCAGGAGCAAGGTTGGGCCTCCTACTCCTACCAGGGGGCAGTGATGCCCACAAAACAGATCTGCATAGGCGCCGACTCTCAGGTTAACCTCTCCCAAGAGAGGCGTCACTTGAAAGGCCACAATGGAAAGATCAGGCCACTGTGCGGCTAGCCCACCAGACTTCACGTTCCCACCCTGCCACTCAATGGCTACCTCGCCACCATCAAGACATTGATCCCGTCCTGCTTCATTTTTCTTATGTGAAAAGTGGGAACAGCGGTGTCTACCTCATAAGGAAT
>PVJH01040113.1:0-15908 GCA_004026705.1 Nesogale talazaci
TCCCAGCACTGTCTCTGGCCCTTCATGGGTGTATCCATGTATGTGACCCTCCTCTGAGCCCATGATGCCTCGAGAGGTGACCAGGACACCAGCCCTCACTCATCACAGAACCCTTCACACCCAACTAGGGGCCTGACACGCAGTCAGTGTCCAGCTGGGGCCCTGGCATGCAGTAGGTGTCCAGCAGACATTGGCAGAAGGATGCCAGGTCGTTTGTGCAGCTCTGGGCTGCAGCTAACTGGCTGGAGCCTCTGGGCAGAGGCAGGGGCCTCCATTCTCGCATGAACACCGAGGTCATGGGAGCCAATAAGGGGCCTCTCCCACGGCCACTTGGAAGCACCCTGGGGAGTGTCTGGATTCAGGGCCTGGCTTTCCCGCAGCTCTGGGACCAAAAGAGAAGGAGGGCCGAGGTTCCTGGAAAACCAGCCGATTGTCTTGGTTTGAAACGACTCCAAGGCAGGTGTTACCAGATAGCCAGCTGGCTCTGCTGAGGGGGGCAGGTACAGGGGACCCTGGGGGCTTCTCAGAGAAAACCATTGTAACAGTGCCTGAAAAGTGGGTGGGGAGGAGTGGGGGCCACTTGGAAAAGTTGACCCAGAGGCCAGTTTCTCTGAATAATTCACTGGCCCATTCCCTTTGTGTGTGTGGTGGGGGGGGGGGCAGGGGAGCATGTCCCTGTTTCTGGAAGAAGCATGTCTACCATGTCCTTGGGAGAGAGGTGCTGTCCATGTCGGGGGCCACGTCTGGTCCTTAGAAAGGCCCTTGATAAACCTTCTGGGGCTCAGTCTCACTGTGACTGGCTGACTCCACCAAATGCCCACCCGCAAGGCCACAGTTGGGACACAAACCACCCCCCACCCCCTCACTGCTCAGGGTTCCACTTTGGAAAACTGGTGCCATTGTGTTTTGTGCGGTGGACATACTGCTGCCCACTCCAGCTCCATCCCCATGGTGGGCTGTGGGTTGGACTGTGGGTGTCCAGGTGGGCCTCGCAGGTGCATTAGGGGATGTGGCCCCGAATGTTCTCCCTGTGGTCGGTCAGTGGGCTGCTCACAGACCAGCAGCCCCTCTGAGGGGGCACCAGGAGGCATCCAGCGCCTGCTAGGATGACCGTGTTGGAATTCCCATGGAGCGATTCAGTTCTGCCTCCGCACGGCTTTGAGTCTGCATCAATGCGACGACGGCAGAGGGCTGGGTGGGGCTTTGGGTTTCTCACGAGTCCGTCTTAGTTTGGAAACTCCAATGAAGCCGGGCCTACTTTGTAGCCACACGGAAACCCCCACAGACGCAGACGTGGTCACCACTGCCCATGAGGTTCTGAGAGGGGAGCCTGGGTCTCCTGCCAGGAAAGGGAGACCCAGCATTGACACCGATGGCTCGTGGCCCCAGCACGCTAACCCCCAAACCCAACCCACTGCCATCCAGCTGATGCAGCCCCACGGTGGCTCTGCTAGGAGACAAGGGGGACATGTTCTTGGGGTTTCCGCAGCTGTACATCTGGACAGGAGTAGACAGCCTCCTCTTCCTCCCAAGGAGCGGCTGGTGAGTTTGAACCACGAGTCTTGCAGTTAGTAGTCTGAGAGTCTCCCCCAACAGGAGTCACACTACAGTGAGACTGGAGAGTGTGAAGGGGCTAGAGGGCTTGTAACAATGTTGCAACTCATCTCTGGGGAAGCCCCCATGTGGCAGCCCGAGCTTGTTGACTGCCTGGGAATCCTGGTCTTGCCTGCCTGTGTGACGCATCCATGTAATGTTTTTACAAGGAGGGAGGGGGCAGCCAAAACCCAGCCCTGCTTCCATTCTCTACTGGTATGCCAGCCAATCCTTTCATGAAATATAAAATCCTGGTAAAAAATGTATAGAGAACAGAGCCATGCTGGCCAGAACAATTCGGTGGTGTTGATGACACCTGTTTTAGTGCAGAATGGCTAGAGAAACAAATTCATAGACATTTAGAGGTGTTTAAGAAAGACCTGCATCATGCAACTTTCCTCTAGTTCCCAAATGTTTCCTCTCCCCCCCTACCCCCACCACTATCATGATCCCAATTCTATCTTATAAATGCAGCTAGACCATAAGATGTACACTGCTATAGATAGGAACTGGAAACACAGGGAATCCAGAAAAGATGAACCCTTCAGGACTAGTGGAGGAAGGGTGGGGTAGAAAGGGGGGAACCAATTACAAGAATCTACATATAACCTCCTCCCTGGGGAACAGACAGCATAAAAGAGGGTGAAGGGAGAGGTCAGACAGTGTAAGATACAGCAAAATAGCAAGAATTTATAAATTATTAAGGGTTCATTATGGAGGGGGGAGGAAGGGGAAAAATGAAGACCTGATACCAAGGGCTCAAATAGAAAGCGAATTTGGGGGGGGCATCACTGCCCTCTGGTGGTCATGGGCGCTACCCAGAGCTGCTCCTGAGAGCTGTTGCTGGATTTGAACCGCCAAGCCCACAGGCAGCAGTCCCACACTCAACCACTTACGCCACCGGGGCTCAGCCCTAAAGTGAATGTTTTGAGAATGATGATGACAATAAATGTACAAATGTGCTTGGCCTAGTGGATGGATGGATGGATGGATTGTGATGACTTATATGAACCCCAAAAAGATGTAAAGACTGACACTATATATGTATATGTACATATTGTGATTAGAGCTGTATAAGACCCGAATAAAATGATTTTTTTAAAGAGCTTTATATCAAGAAAGCAGAGTGGGGACCCAAGACCCACCTATGGGTAATTGGACACCCTCTCACAGGGGAGTCGTTGGAAGGAGACAGGCCAGTGAGGTGGCGATGAGCATACAACTTTCCTCTAGGCTCCCTTCCCCCCAACTCTCATGGTCCCAGTTCTACTTTACAAATCCAGCTGGACTGGAGGAGGTACACTTGTGGAGATGGGAAATGGAAATGCGAGGAACCCAGGACAGATGGCCTTGGGGCCAGTAGTAGGAGTGGAACTACTGGATGGGTGGAGGAAAAGTGGGGTAGAGAGGGGGAGCCAAATTCGGGGATCTACACATAACCTCCTACTGAGGGGACAGACACAGGCGGAGAGGGTGAGGGGAGGTATCAGACAGTGTAAGTTATGACAAGACAATAATTATTTATAGAGCATTGAGGGTTGGTGGGGAAGTGGGGAGCAAGGATGGAGGGGAAGGAATGGGAGGCTGATGTCAGGGGCTCGGACGGACAGGTGGAGGTTCAGAGAATGATAGCAGCAGCAGGCATGCAAAGACGCATGGCACAATATATGCATTTATGTATTGTGAGAAATGATGTATGAGCCCCTAATAAAATGATTTAAATTTTTTTAAAGCTTTATATTGGCTAAGCCCCAGTGGCGTAGTGGTTGTGTGCGGGACTGCGGCCCACTGGGGTGGAGGTTCAATTCCAGCAGTGGCTCCACAGGAGCAAAGGCTGGGCCTCCTACTCCCACCACCAGAGGGCAGTGATGCTCCCCAAAAAAACCCAGAAAAACAAACAAACAAAAAGCTTTATATCAAAGAGCAATTGTATATTAAGAAAACATCCCAGTCCAGTCCAGATCAAGCCCGTAAGTCTGATATTTACCCATATAAATTCCTCTTCAGACTCACACAACACATGTAATGACACTGAATGCAGGAATGATCACAGGCCGGTGGGTGGAAAGTCTTATGGATCCAGTGGTGGTGGAAGCATCTCAGTGCTAGTGTGGGTCTCCATGTGGCTCCTCCAGTTCCTTTATCTGTGTAATGCCATGTGAATTGTCAGCAGGAAGACGAAGCAGAGTGTGTGTGTCCCGCCTCCAGGGAGGAAGACAGGAGTTCCCAGAATCCTCAGGAGAAAGCCATGCCCACACTGAGGCCTCATTGGCTATGACCTGATTGACAGGCTAGGCTCCACCCCTTAGTTCATGTTGACAGGTGATGTCACTGCCACAGCACCCATCAGACTGGGTGTAATGGTCAACACTGTATTTTTCCAAATGATCCTCCTGCCATTCACAGAAACTCAGGCCCCTGAGTCACATTTCCCCCCTTCCCCAGCTGCCCCTGGGAACCCTGGGAAACTCCAGTCCCCTAGTTTTGCCTCAAACAAACTCACTCCCATCAGATCAGTTCTGACCCACAGTGACCTTACAGGACAGGGTAGAATTGCCTCTGGATTTCTAGAGAGCAGAAAGCCTCATCTTTCTCCCTTGGGGTTGCTAGTGGTTTGGAACTGATGACCTTTTGGTGGACAGTCTGATCGATAACCCACTAGGCCACCAAGGTCCTGAATCTTTGCCAAGACATCTCATGGAAGGCAGAGCGTGCAATCTTTCCCCAGTTGGGGACCAGCTGCCTTCACCCAGCTTCCTGGTTTCAAGATTCATGTCTGTGTTTGCATAGTCACTGCATCTGAGGACTTTGCCATGGACCAGGCTGGAGAGAGACTAATCCAGTACCCAGCCTTTTTATCAACCAGAAAATGTTCTGAAGCTCAGACCTTGGCTTAGTTTCCCTGAAGGGAGACCTCTAGACTGACTGTGTCCCAGAAGCTGTCTAATAGCGGTCTCCTAACTGCTGCCCCCAATGTAGTGGCCTCAAGCAGCAACCTCTTGTCATTGCTCAGGAAACTGGGGCATCTGGACATATTTAGCTAGGTTTGAAGGGCCTTAACCAGTCTTGTTCATGGCTCAAGTCAGCAGGAAGCTGGTTGGCCTAGGGTCTGTGTTAGTCTCGGTTGGCTAGAGAAACAAATCCAGAGAGACTCAGGGGAAAAAAAAACTTTATATCAAAGAGCAATTGAATATTGAGGAACATCCCAGCCCAGTCCAGATCAAGTCCACAAGTCCAATATTAGCCCTCAGTCCGATACCCACCCATAAATTCCTCCTTAGACTCATGCAGCCATGCAATGATGAAGATCACCTGCAAATACAGGAAGATCACAGAGCAGTGGGTGGGAAGTCTTGTGGATCCAGTGGCGGTGGAAGCATCTCAGCTCTGATGTGGGTCTCCACGTGGCTCCATCAGCTCCAGGGCGCAAGCATAGCTCCATGTGTCTTGTCAGCAAGCATGTCCTGCTGAGAATAGGTGTCCTGCCTCCAGCCAGCTATTTATCTTCACGGTGCTTCCAAAGGAGGTCATCACGTTGCAACCTGACTGTCAGGCTATATTCCACCCCTTCGCAAGTTGACACCAGATTATGTAACTTCCACAGGTGTCCATAGTCAGTGGCAGGCAAGCTGCTGCTGGCTGGGATGATAGGGGTGAGGCTGGGCTGTCCTAGCCTCTTTATCATCTCCAGCTCTGTCTCTTCCCTCTCCTTCTGCATATCTCCCTCTATCTCGATCCTTACCTCTCCCCCTCCTCTCAGTCTCTCTGCCATCAGCCTGTTGTCTAGCCCCAACTTGCTCACAGGGCCAAGCTGAGTCCCAGAGGAAGAGCAGAAACACACCTGGACCCTTGCGAGGCTCCCACTTTTCTCCATCATATTGGTCAGCCCTCCCCGTCCTCCAACACGCACACACACACACATACACACACACACACAGTCACACACATGCACACGCCAGGCTGCAGAAGCATCCCGCAACTTTGCTGGGAGGAGCTTCAAAGTCTCATGAGCTGGGGTCTGGAGGTCAGCAGGGGTGGGAGAGCTGTGGACGTCTTTCCCAACTTCTACACTTGAGGCTCAAAAGGAGGTGGGGGGCAGTGGATTGGGAGAACACGGGACCCCTGCCCTCATCAGGGCCCTTCCTGCTCAGTCCCAGACAGAAGATCCCGGCGGAACCTTCAATGCCCGCCTGCTGCTCGGGGAGAGCCCGCCAGAAGGGACTGTGTGCTGTGTGTGCCCAATGAGGCGACAGAACCCTGCAGGCCCTGAACAGGGGAACGGTTGCCAGGGGGTGGCTGGAGGAGCCTCCCCTGGAGGCAGCGGGTCACATCTGTAGGCTCCTGGTAGGGTGGACCCATGGAGTGGGCCGTGTGTGAACTCCCCCCTCCCCTAAGACCATCCTGCACAGAGTGGGACCCCTGGTGTGCCCTGGTGTGCCCTGCAGACTTCAGTGTGTCAATTGTAACAGATGCAGCAGATGAGAGAGAACAAGATGCTGGTCGGAACCGGATAGTGGAGGGGAAGGGGGCCACTCGGGAGCTCCCAGAAACCTAAAACTGCTCCCCCAGAAAAGAGCCCTTTAAAATCATAATAAACCAAAGACCCAACATTCGGAAAGAATATCCGATAGCTTCTGCTGATTAAAAACCCTTAAAAGAAGGAAAGAGAGCCTTAGAGAGCCTTTTAACAACAAGAAAGTCCTTGTTTGGTGCCCACAGTTGTTTTTAAGCCTGCATCATGCTGTACCGCCGCCCCCACCCCCCGCCGTGATGGGGCCCAAATGTCCGTCAGTCCAGAGAGGGCGCTGTCCTGGCAGGAAGGACTGCCAGCCCCTTTCTTCTGCAGAGCCGCCCTGGACCCAACACCCACCTGCCCGTCAGTAGCTGAGTGCTGGACTGTTGCTTCCTCTAACATCAGCAGTTCTCCACCTTCCTCCAGCCGCAGCCCCATCACACGTGTGGGGGTGACACCCCCCCCCCATGACATTATTCTCATGGCTACTCCATCACTGCCATTTGGCTCCTGTTAGGAATCGTCACATAAATATCCGATGTGCAGGATGTGTCTTCATGGTTACAAATGGAACATCATGAAAGCACAGTGATTCATCACAAACGTGATGTGTCGTTCTATATGGGGAAATACGTATTTGTCATGACAAATTGATGAAATGTTGTCTTGAGGCATGGTGTCGCCTGAGTCGCGGTCTTCATGCTGGGTACTGCTCTGTGGGCGTCTCTGCACGTGGGCGGGCCAGCCTGGAGACGGAGAGAGGAGCAGTTCCTAAGACCATGGGAAATATGCGTTTTCTGAAGGCCTTAGGGGACCCCTGTGAAAGGGTCGTTTGACCCCCAGAGGGGTCGCGACCCACATGTTGAGAACCACTGCTCTCCATCGGAAACCAACACTGGGGCGTGAGGACAGTGCAGATATGGGTCAAGTCCTCAAGGGACCGTCACAGCTGAGACCGTCTCTGTGTATCGTGGGGGGTGGGGACCAGCTCACACAGCACCTTCCTTTCCCCTTTAACGATGTGGACCGGTTTGTTTCCTCTCAAATAACGCGCCCCTCTCCCTCCCCGGGCTCCGTCTCCCGGTCCTGCCTGTCTCTGGAGCTCAGGTTTCGGCAGATGCTGCTCTTCGGGCCCCAAGTGGTGGCGCTTGTCTGGAACACGTCCCTTGAGGGTGCTGTAAGTCACCTTGTGAGTCTCTCTCTTGTTTGACTGTGGGGTGGGCCCAGTTCCCAGTTGGAAGGGTGTCAGGGGCCCCACCATTCTCCATCAGACCTCCAAGTCTGATCTTTTTTGAACCATTGTGACATCTGTGCTCCAGTCTCCCCCTATGTGTTCAGTCCCAGTATGGCAGCTGGTGGTCATCTCGGGCACCATCCAGCTCCTCTGGCCTCAGAGTAGGGAAGGCCTTGGTTGGCGGGGCCTGTGTGTCTCTTACGACAAATTGTTTCCTTGAGTCTGTAGTTTCTTTCCTTCACTCTCCTTTGCTCTGTAGATGGGGGGTGGGGTGGGTGGGGAGATGGGGGAGGACTCAGTTATCTCAGCCGCTCAGAGCATGTAAGACCCCGATCGCTAGTGACCTTGGGAGGGGGTAGAACATGGTCTCTGTGGGCTCGGCCATGCTGGGGGGCCCAGGGGAGCTTTACGACAAAGGCCCCACGCCCAGTGACCCCCTTCCCTCAAGGAGATGGTTAAGAATATTTTGTAACTTTGCCCCCCTGGTGCACTAGGGTCCACCCAGAGATGTTCACAGCACAAGTACTGAGAGGTGGAGAGGGAGCCGCAGGAAGGAAACAGAGCTCAGTCAGGGGTGGAAAGTAGAGAGATGCTTTATTGAGGTAGGGAAGGACTTTCAGGAAGGGGAAGGGACAGCAGAGAAAGGGACAGGTGCATCTTGAGCTCCGGGGCGGGTTCCGAGGCCCAAGAGTGAGGCCAGAGAAGCCGTGTCTGGTATTGGGGCAGTGGGATGTACATGGGGTTTGAACGACAGGCGTGAGGGCTGATGAAAGAAAGGGGGGGTGGTTCTCGTGCTGCATTTGCAAATTATCTCTTTTTTTCAAACTTGCCTCCTGGAGTGTGAGGGGGGGTGGACTCTGTGCCCTGCCCGGGAGGTCAGCTCTGTACGATGTCAGAAGCAGGGGTCACACAGTTCAGCAGGGTGCTCATTTCCTTCTTGTGAGAAGGTGCAAAGGGGTGCAGGGGGCTCCCTAGTCCGGGGGGGCTGCCTGGTCCAGGCACGGCCCCAACACCTACATCAGTAGAATGCCCTCTGCCACCGGGACCCACTGTGGCTAATGCCGCTCTGAGTTGAACTGAGTGCGAATCGGTGGGCATCGCCTGCAGGTCACGTCAGCCCTGAGAAGCTTCTACTGCTTCTCCAGGAGGCAGAGGAGGAGACAGCGAAGGTCATATGGTCAGCAGGAGGCAGGGCCAGGGTCCAAATCCCCACAGTGGTCATTGCCGTCTGGCCGCCCTGCCTGCTGGCTCTCAGAGGGAACACATGGCGGGAACACAGCTCCGCCATGGACAAATGCAGTGGGCATCCCAAGGTGCTGCTCCATCTGTCCCGACACACAGCCACTCCATGTGCACTGGGGCATGCCATTGAGTTGGCCCCCCTGTGCACCAGGAGACAGGACACTGCCCGGCCCTCCCTCTACCATCTGTCCGTCTCCACGAGGGCCTTCCTCCCTGCCCTGCCCCTCCACCTGACCACACCCAATGCCCGTCTGCAGGGACAGGTCTCACCCCATAGCATGTCCAGTCCGTAGGGCCACCTGCAGTCGTTGCATGATTCCCTGTCAACGTGAAGACGATCAGGAAAGTACAAGGGGTGGAGCCCAGCCTGTCAATCAGGTCATTCCTGATGGTGACTCCTTGGGGACATGCCTGGCCTTCTCCGAAGGAGGGTGCTGGGAACCTCCCCGTCTGTCTCTGCCCTTACCTTCAGGCAGGTGAGCTTCTCTGAGACCTGCCAGAGAGCTGTGACGAGCTGGGTCGTGAGATCCACGTGTCCTTGTGCCCACTGGCCTGTGACCCCAGCAGTCTGCATCATTGCGTGTGGCTGTGAGAGGTTGGAGAGGGACTTCCTGACTAGGGCTGGGTTGGGATGCACTGGGCTGGGATGTTTTCCCGAAAGAGGGAACTTCTCACTATAAAGCTTTTTCCTACACATAGAGGAGGGGCCTGTCTAGCCACGTCAGCCTCACCCCATCCTCTTTCTAAGACACGCTCTGGCTGGACTTCTTCTAAGACAGATGCACTTCTTCTCATCGTCCAGTATTGTTCTACCGCACTGCCGTTCAAATGCCTTGCTTCTACTCCGGCGTCCTTAGGCAGTGCCCGACTTTCACGGGAACACGAGGCGGCTGAAGGCACAGAGACTTGGTCCCCACAGTCACCTCCCTGCTTTGCAGGACTTGAAACAGGTCCTGGTGCTGCAGAGGGGCATCTGGTTTCTTGGCCACCGCTTCCGTGAGCACCAGTTGTGGGTCCAAGCAAGACAAGATCCTCGACAATGTCCATCTTCTCTCCCCATTGGCCAGTTGTGAGGCTCTGGGTCTTCTCGTAAGATGTATCCTGAAGGCTCAGTCCTTGATCTCCATCAGTCAGCGCTCTAAGACCTTCCAGCGACTCTACCCCCCAGAACAAAACAGCACCGTCCCCCTGTCCCACCCTCCCAAGCATGGCTCTGCTCCAGGCCACTGTCCACCACCTCCTGGAGGGTCTCCCTCTCTTTCGACCCTCTACCAACCATGATGTCCCTCTCCAGGGACCGATCCCCTTGGGTAAGGCATCCCAAGTACATGAGACGCAGCCGTGTGATTGTGGGTCTGAGCAGTGTGGCATCCTTGAGACCCCAGTGCTTTATCACGATGTGCTTCTTGGCCCGGCACTTGCGACTCATGGTGTCCACCCCCACCACCAAGGGAGAACAGTCCAGGGTTCCATGGCTGAGATACTAGCAGGTGCAGGCATCCAGGCCTTTCTGCTGCAGGGCTTCTGGCCGGCTCAGAACCAGCAGCCTCTTGGTCAGCAACTGGCTGCTTCGATCGTGACGGGGGCCTGGTCACCCTCTGTTCCAGTTGTTCTTCTCACGTCCTCCTCCCAGCATCCCTGAAAAGTGGAACCACATGTCCAGAGCCGGGCCAGCTGTGGTCCAGAGGTCCAGCGGCTTGACCAGGGTCACTTGGCTTGGTCCGAGGCTCCCTTTGCCAGGTTTGAACTCAGGGAGGGGGTGCGCCGCTGCTTAAAACGTCAATGGGAAAGACGCTTGCCCCTTGGCACCCTGTCCCGGCGTCCTCTGGGCTGCGAGGTAGGCCTCCGTCCAAATCTCCCCCACTGCTGCTCTCTGGTCCCCGCCAAGCATAGCTGCCCTGCTGACCTTCAGGTGCATATTTTTAGTGGGTTGTGTTTATTTGTTTTTTAATGACTCGCCAAATGAGCCTTCTATAAATAGAGGCTTGTCCTCCCTCCCGTTTTGAATCCTGTGCACGCTCTGCACGTGAGCCGACCAGCCGGGCACTCAGACCACTACTGACCCAGGGTGGCTACTTGCGGTGGCCAGGAGAGCACTGCCAGTGTCCCCAGCAGCGTCCAGCTCCCGCCCTGGGTGGTGCACACACATGCATCCTGCCTGAGGATGGGTGGCGGCCATCCTCTGTGGTCATCATGCCCAGGCCCATCTCTCCAGGGCCCTCATCCGGTAGAAACATTCCAGGATTCACTCAGGGAACCTCAGCAGACACCGGGACACCGTGCTGCTAGTTTTCAGGCTACACTAAGCAATCTCTACTAAGCTATACTCTATTCTTCTAAGCCAAATTACACTCTACTAAACTATACTAGAATAAGATGTACTATATTAGACTCTACTAAACAAACAGACACACTCACCGGCCCTTGAGAGCTGATGACCCGTACTGGCCACGCGTGACATCTTATAAAGGGGGGGTGGGGGAGGATCATGTCCAAGCATGTCCACCTCACTCTCTGTGCATAGTGGGAGAGGTGCTGCCTAGAGTCCCCACCCCCCACCAGGTTGGGGGGTGGGGGGGTGGTGTCTGCCTGCGCAGAGGCGCCAACAAGTCCACAGAACCACATGGTGGTAATCCTCAGTGCCCAGCACACCTGACCCTTTCGGGTCAAAGCAAGGAGTCGAAAGGGGTGCTCGTGGCCAAGAGAGAGTCCAGGGGAGACGAGGTCTGCATTTGGTCTGAGTGCCTAGTCTGCTGACACCCCGACACCCTGCTGTCCTCAGTGTGCACCCCGATGTCTGGAACCACAGGGCTGCGTCTCTGTGCAGGCCAGCCTTCCTGGTCTTTCTGTCTCCTCGCCTGGGTGCAGGGGGACAGAGGGCAGGGGGTGGGAGCCTCCTGTGTACCTGAGCCGGGCTTGGCGGGGAGAGGGGGGCAGTGTGTGCTCTGACTTGATGTTGCATTGGTACACAGCTGTCACCAGCCGCTGTCTGTTGGCTCCACTCCCTATGTGCAGAGAGGAGAGCCCCGGGGAGTCTCAGAAGAAGCCCACGGAGGACATTGATCCGGCTCACCGAGTGTTTTTGCCGCAGCTGCCTGTCCTGCTTAGCAGCCGACTCACCCCCGACCTGCAGTGAATTTGTTCATCTTTTTTTTGTTTTGTTTTGTTTTTTTTGTGGGCATCACTACCTCTGGTGGTCGTGGGCGCTACCCAGTGCTGCTCCTGAGAGCCGCCACTGGATTTGAACCGCCAAGCCTGCGGGCTGCAGTTCCGCACTCAACCACCTATGCCACTGGGGCTCAGCCCCTTTGTTTTGTTTTTTAAACTATAGTCTCCCCCCCTCCAACAATCGGAGGGAGCGTGAACTGGCCTGCTGTTTAAAAAGTGTGAGGAACCCTGACACAAGGAAACCCACCACCGTGGAGTCTGTCCGGCTCACAGCCACACTACAGGACAGGGCAGACGGCCTCCGTGGGTTTCCCAGGCTGTCACACAAGACAACGAGTAGAAAGTCCCACCATCTCCCTCTGAGCGGTGGGTGAATTTGAACTGCTGACCTTGAGGTTAGGAGGCCATGCCTTAGCCTCTTTGCCACGAGGGCTCATCAACCGGGGGGGGGGACCCCTGGGGCCCACCCACCCCTGCCTGTCTGACCTTGCACATCGCTTAGAGTGGGACTGGAGTTAAAAAGGTCCTTTATCTGTTTCCACTTAAAGCTTCCTTTTTCTTTTTTTAAGTTTTACTCTTTCTATATAGCGGGACATATTTACTAGGTGTCTGTAGACGTTAGCACTTTACGGACATAAATATTTAAAGAGGCCATCATTTGCCTCATCAATGTATTCTTAGACCATTTCCTAAAAATCAGCAGAGCACTCTGTGCTGAGTCATGCCTCCAATTGCTGACACGCCGCTGCAGAGACCCAGAGGGGACGGTTGCAATGACCCTGGGGTTGGGTCCTTGGAGGTAAACTCAGGCAGGTGTGATCACTGCTTATCCATCCAGCCATCCGTCTATCTATCCATCCATCTGCCAAGTATTCATTACCATCCATCCAGTGGTCCATCCATTTATTCATCTATCACCTAGGCATTCATCTACTTACTCATCCAGCTTCCATTTATCTATTATTACCTATCCATCCTTTGGTTCATCTGTCCATATAGTCATTTGTCCACCTATCTATCTATCCAGCCATCATCCATCTACCCACCTACTCATCCATCCATCCATCCATCCATCCATCCATCCATCCATGCACCCATCCATTCATCTACCCATCCACTCATGTATCTATCTATCCATCTATATACTTAACCATCCATCCATCCACCCATGCATGCACTCATCCATTCATCTACCCATCCACTCATGCATCTGCCTATCCATGCATCGATCCATCTATGTACTTAACCCTCCATCCATCCATCCATCCATCCATCCATCCATCCATCCATCCACACCTCCACGTCTTACTTCTTGAAAGATTGATACAATTCTTTGTGATGTTTTTCTGTATCTCCTCAGCTCAACAATTTCATTTTTGAGGTCATCATTGTGTTTTTGTTCTTGTTGTTATTTTCTTGTTGAGTTCCTCCTTAGAGCTGGTCCTCAAGAAGGGCGGAGGGCAGGGGGGAGGAGGGAATAAAAACACGCTGCCGCCTTCTGGTCAATTCCAGCTCCCATTGATCCCCTGGGTGTCTGAGTGGGGCTGTGCTCCTTGGAGGGTCCACATGGACACTCCTGTGTCAGGAGTGGGTCACCAGGTCTGCTGAGGCACTGACGGGAGGCCTCGAACTTACAGCCTTGCTGTTAGCAGTGCAGGGCTGAGCCACTGGTACCACCTTAGGACTCCTGCAGCTGAGGAGCAAGACAGGCTTGAATGGACTCATTTCTTGGAGGCTTTGTTTCCTTCTCCCTTGCCCAGACGCTGGACAATTATTTCTCGAGGGCTCACTCTGGGCAGGGAGTGGTTGGTAAAACAAGGCACCCACAACATGCGCCTTTCCACGCTGGATGGTGGGAAGACCCTGGAGGCAGCTCAGCTCCCAGACAGAGGGACCAAGACCAGGTTCTTGGCGCTTCCAAGGCTGGGGGTGGGTGCTTTCTCTGCCCATCATTGGAGCTTGCTCTGACTCTGAGCTCAGGTGCTGCCAAGCTCAAGCTTCCCACCCTGCCAAGGCAGCCATCGATCCAGCTGGTTTTGCTCAGAGCCTCTCTGTCCTTCTGCACATCCCACTGCGGTGAGAGGCTGGCAGCTGGCTGCCCCTGCTCCTCACCTCCCATGAGCAAGGTCAAAGCACCCACGTCTCCCGGGCGAGACCACAGCCCTCACGTGTCCTGAGCAAGACCACAGCCCGCAGGGCAACAGGGCCTCCCTGGCATCCTGCACCAGGGCACAGGAGGCCCTGGGAGAAGGGCATACCAGGGTCCACCTTGACCCCACCTGGAGAGGTTATGAAACACGCCAAGGTCAAAGAACTTCACTTTAAGGACCCCCAGGCTAGTCCTGTTCCTCCTCCCCTTTCTGGGGGCAAAGGTCCACCCAGGAACCCTGTGCTGATCAGTGTTGGCGAGGCGGAAGCTGATGGTGTAGGGGGTCTGCTGGGCTTCATCTGGCTCCGCACACAGACCTGTGCCAACGTGCCCTTCCCGACTCCAGGGGCTGCTGAACCCGTTGGGTTTCCAGCTGCCATGGCGGTAGACTGCCAGGCCTTTCCTCTGCTGAGCCACAGGTGGGGGCTCCGACCGCCAGCCTTCCAGCACGTGGCCAAGCACAGACCCTTGGAGCCTCAACCCTCTCAGATGCTTCGCAAAAGGGCAGCAGAGTCAAACCAGCTCAGATATGCCCAAGTTTAGCAGCGGTTACCAGGGCAGGGGGAGGAGGAGAGCAGGGTGGGTGGGGGAGGGGGTTCTGTATTCAGGAAGTGTGGAGGGTCTGTCTGTGGTGATGGAGCACTCCTTAGGCCATGAGACATGGTGCAGTGGAGTCTCGTGCATGTGGATACTGCCCCACTTGACCAGTGGCTTGCTGCCCACCTTTCCACAACTGTGAGTGGACCTGGGGTGGACAGACTAGCCCCTGGGACTGGGGAGAAGTGGTCCTGTGGAGTTGAGGAGGTTGTCCGAAGCCCCGAGCCTCTGCCCAACCCCCTCGGTGAACTGTCATGGAGGAGAGGGTGCCCCTGGGGGCTGGGATCGGGAAACCACGGAGAGCAAGACCCTAGGAGGGGATGGGGCTCCATGTACCGTGCTGGCTGAGCTGCTGGGAGCTCTCCTCCACCATGTTTGGGTCACAAGTACCTTTGTGCTGCCCCTTGGGGTGCTGGGCAGGAAGAATGGTCAGCTGGGCTGGGACTGTGGGCTGCCTGTGGCTGGGGGCGTGGGGGCAGGAGAGCACAGGAGAACCCATGTCGACCCTGCCCTGGTCATAAACCCGCCGTCTGGGCTGGCCACCCATTTGAGCCGAGCCAGCACTCCTCCTTGGCCACTCCAGTTTCCTGCCTCTGCTCCGAGGTGGCCGCCCGCAGATCTGAGTAACCCGTTTCCCCATCTTTCTTCTCCACGAAAAGGGGTGCTCTTGAGAAGTGGGGGGTGTGGTAGGGAGTTACTCTTGAGAAGTGGGGGTCCGTGTGGTGGTGGTGGGGGGGTTACTCTTGCTCCCATTCCATTCCGACCCACAGCCACCCTATGACAGTCCAGGAAGCACCGCCGGCCCCGCCCTCACTGTTGCCCTTCTGTCTGGGTCATGGTGCAGGCACATGTCCGCCCATCTGGCCCAGGCTGTCCTTTCTTCTCGCTGCCCCTCTCTTGACCAGGGACCAGCCTCTCTTGACAACGTATACAAAGCACGCAGGCCGGTCTTGCCATCTTTGCCTCCGAGGCATGTGCGGGTTACATCTTTGCCCTGAGGTGGACTGGCTTGTCCCTCTGGGCGTCTGGGCGCCATCCAGCGTTCCTGGCCAGCACCATCATTCTGTGCTATCGATTCACGGCTCTCCTTCCTCCTCCTGGCCAGCTCTCCAGGAGGCGTGGAGAGACCAGGCGGGGCAGGCGCAGCTTAGTCCTCAGGGTGACACCTTGCTCTCTGGCGCTTTCAGGAAGGCCTGCGTAGCAGGTGTGCCCATGCGGTGCCTCGTTTGGGTCCCTGGCTGGGCGAGGTGACCCAGAACTGCCCTGAGGGTTTCCAAGACCATCAGCCCTGGGGCAGCACCTTGCCCCTCCCACCTTCTGAGCACGGCTGGTGACCTGAAACCACCGCCCTGCCACGCCGCAGCCACTGCCCCACCAAGCTTTCTGCCACCGGGATGGAACCCACCACCACC
>PVJH01040114.1:0-15905 GCA_004026705.1 Nesogale talazaci
GGATTGCAGGATTAAACTGCTGATCTTGCAGTTAGCAAGCCAAAACTTATTTGACAGCACCACCAGGACTCTTGCTCCCTTTATTGACCTAGTGGTTGTTGGAATGGAAATTGAGCAACAGGGAAGAGTTTAGTGCTATACCTGAAGTTTGATCCTGATTTTAAAAAATAGTCTTATTTAGAATATAAATCACATAGAATTTAATGTTTGTAACATATTAATAAATGTTTCCTCTTCCCCCTTCTCCTTCTCTTCCTTCTTCTTTTTCATGGTTATCCAAATAAGATAGGAATGGCAAACAATCCAAGGATAAACAACTGTTCCAGGAAGACATGGGCATGGAAGAAAGGGAGGAAGGACCCAACAAACTCCAGGACAAAAGTACAACAATAGATGAGGAGGAGGGTGTAGAAAACCTGAAAGGGGTTGATCCAGTGCTTTGTAGCCAAGAGGAATTCCTGAGAATTTAATGATCATTGAATTTGATTGTAGGACAGAAGGAAAGTAAAAGAAAATAAATGAAATAACTAGGAGGCAAAAGACATTTATAGAAATATAAAGATAGGCATGTTTATATATAAATATATTAATATATAATGATAGGGATATAGATCTATGTATACATATATATGTTAAGTATCAAGGTAACAGACGAACATGGGGCCTCTATTCAAGTCCTCCATCAATACAAGAATTTTTTATTCTAAAAACTTGGCATTCTGTGATGCTCATTTTCTCGACACAATCGCTGAAGACAAATGGGTACATAAGCAAATGTGGTAAAGAAAGCTGATAGTTTTGGGTATTTGAAGACATAGCTTCTGGGTCCATAAAGGCATGAAGATAAACAGGGGAACATATAGCAGAGAAGCAACAAAGCTCTCATGGACACCAGACTGTGTGATCCCAAGGTGTCCATGGGATCAGGTATCAGGTACCAGAAGACTCAAAACAATCATTCCAATACAAATGAGGTGAGTTGGCATGGAGACCCAAATTCCATCTGTTGACAATTGAACATCCTCTCACAGAAGGGTCACAAAGAAAAGATGATACAGCCTGGGTGCAGTATAGCACCAAGAAAATGCTCAACATCCCTCTAATTCTTTAATCCCCCTCCCCCCACTGCACACACACACACATACACACACTATCATGATGACTGTTCTGTCTTACAAATCTGACTAGACTGGAGCTTATACACTGGTACAAATAGGAGCTCTCCACACATGGGGTCCAGTACAGATAAACTCCTCAAGAATAGCAATGGTGTGAGATACCATGAGGGGAGTGGGAAGGTCGGGGGAGAAGGGGAGAGACAGGGAAACCTATCACAAGAGTCAATGTATAACCCCTGCCACTCCCAAGGGGGATAAACAGCAGAAACATGAGTGAGGGGACACAGCGGATGATGACGATACTAATCATTTATAAGTTATCAAGGATTCACAAGGGTAGAAGGGTGGGAGGGAGGGCGGGATCAAAGATGACCTGAAACCAAGGGCTCAAGTAGAAAGAAAACATTTTTTTGGGGGGGGGGGGCATCACTGCTCTCCGGTGGTGGGAGTAGGAGGCCCAGCCCCACTGCTGGAATTGAACCTCCGTCCCAGCGGGCCGCAGTCCCGCGCACAACCACTACGCCACCGGGGCTCAGCCAGAAAGAAAACATATTGAAAATGATGATAGCAACATATATCCAAATTTGCTTGACACATTGATATATGGATTGGTGTAAGAACAGCAAGAGTCCCCAATAAAATGATTTATAAAACAAGAAATGAAAGAGGTGTTGTGAGACCATCACCTCAAAGAATTTTAGATTTTCTTCTTTCTTATAGCCATGGCGATTAATTATCCCGCTCCATTTCACCACCCCAGCCTTGCCCTTAGGAAATTTTAACCCAGTAACCTCGTCTATAAATATATATACTTGAGTTTTGTGTACAGAAAAAGATACAGACCAAAAACAAATGGCAAATGTATCTCAACAACATGACAGCATAAAAATAAAGAACATTCTTGATCAAATAGAGAGCAGAAATTATTGAAAACTGGAATGGCTTCTCTGCCTTTTGGCTAAGATCAAGTGTAGTATCTGTTCTTACCAGTTTAATATCTGATATGTCCTCTACCTGAGGACAATATAGTAAATGGATTTTTGGATCAGGGAGATGGAATAGGAGCTTTCTTCATCCACTCCGTGCATCCATCTGGTATTGCAGTACTTCCAGGTTGGTGCACCCCCTCAGGAGCGGGGGAGAAGGGGATGGGGAGAAAACTGGAAAAAATTTAAAATGAGCCCAAATGGATAACAAATGATACAATATTACATTTTAATCTAAAAACATCTATCATAATAAACTTTTGCAATGCTTTCTGTTTGATAGCAAAGTTATTCATATTCCTGAACTAAGGGCAGAGAGGATTGTTCTGATTATTTAATCTGAGTGAATGCCATGAAAATAGAGAGGAGGCTTCCATTGTCATAGACGTTTTTTGTAGCTTTTTAAATTAAAGAATATCTGAATATAACTTTTCACAAGTTATCTGTCAATTTGTTATACTGTGGTGAGTTGTATGTTGGGAAATATGTTTGGTTTTTCAAAATCGAGCAGGGTCACACAAGGTGAACAGGTTTCAGCAGATATTTCAGACTAAGAACAGACTACAAAGAAGGAATTTTCTGTCCTCTCTCCATTGCAGAGGAATTAGACTCTGAAACCTTATGCAGATAGTACCAGACAATGAATCCTGGTTAGAATCCATTTGAAAATGACTCAGGATAATCGACCCTCTCATGACGTGAATGGAATAGAAATAAAGCCTGTGGAAAGAAAGCCTTTGAGACCTTCATTTGCTAATGAGACATGACTCAGAATGAGAGGAAATAGCTTCAAAAATCTACTAATAATTGGAAGTTGGAACATATAAATTAAGAATCTATGAAAGTTGATAGTCACCAAATATTTAAAAGAATACATAGAAATGAATATTCTAAGTGTTAACGAGCCAAAATATATAGGTATCAGCTATTTTGAATCACAAAACCACATGGTCTCCTATGCTGGAAATTACAGGATCTTATCAATCCACATACAAGAAAATCTAGCCACCACAACTCTAAGATTCAAACTTATGTACTAACCAGATGTATTAGTCCTGGTAGACTAGAGGAACAAATTTCATAGACACGCATATAGATATAACGAAAAGGTTTATATGTAAGAGGAACAGGACATTGAGCCCAGTCCAGTTCATAATCATAAGCCTGATATTAACCTATATACCCCAAATCAGTCTATAAAGTCTCCTTCTGACTCACTAAGTCACAGGTCAGTGGGCACAGAATCCCAGTGCTGGCAGGGGTCTCCACATGGCTCCCCGCTTCCAGGGCACAGGGTCCATCAACAGCAGAAGCAACTCATTGCTGGCAGAGGACTCCATGTGGCCGCCCCAGCTTCATAGGTTTGGCTCCATCAGGGCAAAGCCTTGTGGTCTCTCCACCAGCTTCTCGGAGGTGCCATCTTGTCTTTTCCATGATTAATCATCTCTGAGACTAACTCCCAACACCTGGGAGATAACTTCTCATCTTCACGAGGGAAATACCGCGAGATTTCCCAGAAGTCTCAGGAGAAAGCCATGCCCACAGAGAGGCCTCATTGGCTGCTCAATGACTATCTCCCGATTAACAGGCTAGACTCCACCTCTAAATTTCAATCATAAAATTAACATAAGCACATGACTGCCACAGACCACCCCTTGTTAATTTTATACTTTCACATAACACTGTAACGATATGTAACCTTCAAATAAACAATAAATTCTTATCTATACCTAACAGGATAAAACTAAAATGCATACAATTCAATATGTGTCACCATCATTTAAAAATAACATTCTATAAGTGAACAAAACAAAAGATATTCTGTACCTTACAACTGTAGTTACAAAATATTTACACCTTGATCCTATAATCCTATGAATATATATTCCACCACCGCGGCAGTCTGGCGATATTTCCCTAAGGAAGATGAGAAGCTATCTCCCCCAGTTGTTGGGAGTTAGTCTCGGAGATGATTAATCACAGGCAACACAGAATGGCAGCGTCTGGGAGGCTGGAGTAGCTGGTGGAGAAACCACACGGCTTTGCCCTGGTGGAGCCAGACCTCTGAGGCTGGGGCAGCCACTTGGAGGCCTCTGCCAGTGATGAGTTGCTTCTACTACCATGGGATGCTGTTGATTGATCCTGAGCCATGTGAGGAGCCATGTGGAGACCCCAGTCAGTGTCGGGACTCTGTACCCACTGACCTGTGACTTTGTGAGTCGGAAGGAGACTTTATGGACTGATTTTGAGCATATGGGTTAATATCAGACTTGTGACTTCAAGCTGGACTAGGCTGGGATGTTTTCTCAATGTCCTGTTCCTCTTGAATATAAACCCATTCCTTATATCCATATGCATGTCTTTGAAATTTGTTCCTTTATTCTACCTGGACTAGTATAACCACCTTTAAGAGTTTGCAAGTCAAACCACCTCATGCCATCATTCTCTCATTTTGGGTATCTAATTTCTATATTGCCCACTAACACCAACCCAGTGCTCTAACGGAACAATCATAACTTTCAACATGAAGAATCTTCATTCCAGTTGGAAACTTATGAAGTGTGCATCCATTAGCAAAGTCCAATCAGGCCAGGCCATCCATAAAGTCAGCTGCAATGTGCACCAGTTCACAGACTCAAATCGAGTCTCTTCCTCTGCTCGGGTTCTGGTAAACTCAATGTTGGCTTTTCCACTTATCCCTCAACATGCCTAGCTCTCTCATGCTAGGTCATGAACTTCAGACCAGTAAATCCGCTCTCGTCTTCTCTATTTCCTGTGAACCAAGTTCCCAGGTGTCAGTGGCCAAAGTCAACCTGGTTCTTTATTGCCACATCTCTCCTACTTTTACTGACATGTAGTAAATCTGGGTGGTCACCTAACAAGCATTTCAGCCTGCCACAAATTTCCTTTAACATTCAGACCCAGAGAGGAGTTATCTTCATGGTTCCAGATTCCTTCGCTTCTGAAGAGAATCACTAGTCAGGATTTTCCAAGGAAATAGACTCTATCATTCTTTATCAGTCAGTCTGACCTTCTCTCAAACTACAAGTACCCTAAATATTCCGAAAGACTGGGTGGGGCTACTTTTTTCAGAGAAGTCTTTCTAGGTGTGGCCTAACCCGATCTAAGCACAAGATGAGGTTAATCTCTTCAGAGATGTCTTTGATGCCAAGTCCTAAACCCTCTAGAGGCCAAAGCTTGACTTGAGGTAAATGGATTTGCAAATGCTTTTCCTACTTCCCAATAAACAATTCTATGCATCCTTATATTTACAAAAACAGGCATAAGAAATCAGTATAAAGAGCAGTCAGAAATCAAACTTAATTCTTAAAACAGTCAGTCAATACTTATTAAGCTTATCTATATCCTTATATAAACTACTGTTTACAAAAAAAATATATTGAATTATGTCTCTGAAGTCATCAAAACAGATCTCTGCTTTTGGTCAAGCATTCTGACCTTCTTAACCATTGTCCTCAAATAGACCCGGCTCTGACACACTCAAATGGCGGCCCCCACCCCTGAACTGAAAATATACATTAACAGTATCCATTTCATATAGGAAAACCAAAGAGAGGATCCAAACAAAGTAATCAAAACTTTAACTTCCCACATTGTTTCCAGAAAATAACTCAGTAAAATGCAAAGACATATCTGACTTCTGGCTAGCCGAAGAAGTAACAATACCATGAGGCACATACATCTACTCTCCATCTTTATGATTTGTTCCTCTAATACCCGACTCCTGATATCATAATGTGTTAGTCCGGGTAGACTAGAGGAACAAATTTCATAGACATGCATATAGATATAACGAAAAGACTTATATACATGAGGAAAAGAACATTGAGCCCAGTTCAGTTCAAGGTCACAAGTCTGATATTAACCCATATGCCTGAAATCAGTCTATAAAGTCTCCTTCTGACTCATGAAGTCACAGGTCAGTGGGTGCAGAATCCCAGTGCTGGCAGGAGTCTCCACATGGCTCCCAGCTTCCAGGGCTCAGGGTCCATCCACAGCAGAAGCAACTCATTGCTGGCAGAGGACTCCATGTGGCCGACCCAGCCTCAGATGTCTGGCTCCATCAGGGCAAAGCCTTGTGGTCTCTCCACCAGTTCCTTCAGCTTCTCGGAAGTGCCATCTTGTCTTTTCCATGATTAATCATCTCTGAGACTAACTCCCAACACCTGGGAGATAACTTCTCATCTTCACGAGGGAAATACCGCGAGATTTCCCAGAAGTCTCAGGAGAAAGCCAAGCCCTCAGAGAGGCCTCATTGGCTGCTCAATGACTATCTCCAGATTAACAGGCTAGACTTGACCCCTACATTTCAATCATAAAATTAACATAAGCACATGACTGCCACATCAGAATAGCTAATGCTGTAGAAATGGAAGGGTTTTTACCAATAACTTCAGTCTGAAATTGATCAAATATATAATCAAGATTCAGTGATAATTATGGGGGATTGAAATACAAACCTTGTAAACAAAAAGGAAAGACCAGTTCTTGAAAAATATGGTCTTAGTGATAGAAACAGAATTGGAAATAATTCTGCAAAACAAATAACTTGTTCATACCAAGTAGCTAGCTTCAGCAGCTCACATGGATGCTATGCACATGGACTTCTATAGCTGGAATACAGCTACCTCATATGCATGTGAGAGTTGTAGGGAATAAGGAAGATCAATGAAGCATCAATGCATTTGAACTATGGTACTGATGAAGAATATTGAAAGTACAATTATCAGCTAAAAGAACAAACACATTTGTCTTAGAAGAGGTGGAGACAGAATGAGGAGATTGGGTTTCATGTACTTTGGATATGTTGTTAGAAGAGATCAGTTTCTGGAGAAGGACATGGTACTTGGTAAAATAGGGGGACAGAAAAACAAGGACGTCTCGACAAGATGGACTGACACAGTGGCGAAAACAATGGGTTCAAGTATAGGGATAATTGTCAGCATGGTGCTGGAATAAGCAGTGTTTTTATCTTTTGTACCAAGAGTCGCAGTGAGTTGGTACTGATTCAGTAGGAAAGCTGGAGACAAAGCAGCTGGTTACAGAAGGATTTCTTGCAACTACAGAAGAGGCTAACATTCCATCAAACTGTGCTCTGCTGCTCTCCTGAGGGGGAGTTCATGGGCATCTAAGCATAGGGGTAATGGATCAGGAGCATGACTCACAATTGTAAGGCTCCTTCCTACCTAATGTAGATAGCGGCTGTGTGGAAGGTGGTTGGTGGGCTCCCTGACTGTTGGATAGGTGAGTTGCAGTTCTGCCCAAAGTTATGGCAACCAGAAGGATGTGGAGAACAAGGGAGGATCCTTGAAAATTGACACTAAAGGGTGACGGTGCGGTGGATATCAGGCACTGCATGTGCCCATTCGAGATGGCTGCACATCATCACACCAGATGACAATTCACTTTTTTGTCTCCACTCTTGCACCTGTTCTTCTCAATATTGAATCCATTTCTCATTTCTTTCCTCTGAATTCAAGGTTCTTGGATTACAATTCAATATACTTCACCAACAGCAAAATTCAAACCCCTCAAATATTCTCTGGAAGTTTTTTTATTCTCTGCTTGCCTCTGTAGACGCCAAAAATTTAAAATATCGTGAATACTATTAGGAGATAAAAAATAACACAGATTGAAGCAGGTGTAACTTATTTCTCAAAGGTACAGTTTTTATCCTAGCTCTTCAAATAGGATGTGGGTGTGTATGTGAGAGAGAGAGAGAGAGAGAGAGAGAGAGAATTTCAACAATCAAAATAGTGAAATTTTATGTGGATGCAGTGGACTGAATTTTTTAAATGTACACTAAGATTCCCTTCAAAGTAGAAGTAGGGGCCCTTTCCTGGAATGGTGAGTTTAAGCTTAATTCTGACTTGTCTGGAGATTAGTGATGATACTGTGTAAGCATTTATTGACTGGGTATACCACTTCTTACCCAATGTATTGTTCTCTGCAGGATATGCACATCTGTGAGGTAACATCTTACCAAGAGCTGGACATAACTTCATTCATCAAAGTCAATGAAATAGCTTTTAATGTATTTCAACTGAAATTAGTAAAATGTGTGGGGAACGATGGGGAATGTGCTCTTTGATGGAAGCAATATCATTTTCGTCTGTATGTTTATCAGGCTGCACTTGTGAAAATTTGTTTATTTGAATTAAAGGTGGTTGTTTTCTTAAACAGGGACTGATTATAGCCTCTGATAAACCATCAAAATATAAATTTTCATGGAGCAATATAAAAAAGGAATAAAATGCCTATCACAGCCATGAAGCTGATTCAGACTATTGGCAACACATCAGTTACATCAGCATTACTCCTATGGGGTTCTGGGCTTATAAGGAGATAGAAAGCCTGCTCTTTCCCCCAAAGGGTGGCTAATTTTTTTGAGCTGTTAACCTTATGTTCAGCAGTCAAATCTGTAACTGCTTTGCTCTTGCTAATAGGTGCCGTCAAGCCCATTCTAACCCATAACCACTGTATACACCACAGAACCCAATATAACCTGATCTGGTGCCATCTACAAAATTGTGACCAGACTTGAACCCATTGCTGCAGTCACTCTGTCAGTACATCTCATTTAAGGCCTTCTCCTATTTCACTGTCTCTCTACTTCACCAAACATAATGTCCTTCTCCAGGGAGTAGTCTCTCCTGACAACATGCTCAAAGGATGTAAGATGAAGTCTTGCCAGGCTTGCCTCTAAGGAATATGCTGGGCATACTTATTCCAAAATAAATTTGTTTGCCCCATTAGCGTCCCATGTGACTGTACTGCAAATGCATTTCTCTTTGATCTTCTTAGTCAACATGCAATTTTCACATGCATATTCAGCAATGGAAATGATCATGGGTTGGGTCTGACACCTTACTTCTCCAAGTTCTTGCTTTATCCTACTGAGGTCTTGTGCAGCTGATTTTCTTAGGACAGCATATCTTTTGATCTCTTAACTGCTGCTTCAATTAGCACCGAAGAAGGAGCCAGGCAAGACATAATCTTTGACAAGTTCAAACTCTCCTGCATTTGTCCTTGTGACACATTGGTCAATCATGTGGATTTTGACCTTGACAGTGAATTGTAATCCATACTGAAGGGTGCTATCTGGGGGCTTCACATTCTCACTCAGTAAGCAAGGTCACGTCATCTGCTTATTGCAGTTCATTAATACACCTTACAATTCTTTCTCGCATAATCCAGCTTCTCTGATGATTTGCTCAGCATTCAGATTGAATAGGCATGGTTAGAGGATAAAACCCTGACACACAGGTTTTATTTCCTGATTTTAAAGCACTCTATATCATCTTGCTCTGCTCACACAACTGCAGTTGTAACAACTAGAGGGCATTGAATTTCTTAGTAATTTATCAACCATTACTTACCCAGTAATTATTACTCATAACTAACACAAAGGAGAATGCTTTCACCAATACATGATGAAAGTCAGTGGTGAGAAAACTTTTGAAGTCTATTTATGCTGAGGGTTGTATTATGTGTCTTCTTAATTTCAATGACAATTGTGTTCTCTCAGATTTCAAAATTCAAGTGAAATTACTTCATGATCAAAAGCCAGAGCATCATGATTCTCATAATAGATATAAGGGTTAGAAAATAATGAGAATTTCTCCATAAGTTCCCTTAGACTGCCAAATATGTAGAGAGATAGGTAGTTCAATAAAGCTATGTTTTTTAAACTGCAAATATTATGGAATATTCAAAAAAGCAAATTTGGTGTTCTACTATGGGGAGTTGCCTGAGAAGAGATTGTTTGAGAAAGGAAAACAATACAGCCTTACTGTACAGATAGCTCTTCTTTATATGTTGAAAATGGTTGTAGTTTTTACTGCAATGACACAGAATCAGAGAAGAAAACAGAGTTGGAATGGAGAGTTGCATATTTTGGGGGGTAATTGTGTGTGTGTGTATGTGTTTGATCAGATTGTATGGAAGGGGTGTTGGCTGCAATTATGAATCAACAATCATGCAAGGTTAGTGAATAACAGTTTGGTTGTGTGTTCTAGAAATTGTAAAGAGAAAGAAAAGGGTAGGTTACCAGAAGTTCTATAAAAGAGATAAACTGTGAATTTTTCAAAATGAGAGGATATTTATATGAGTGTGCTTCCCTTATCCAGGAAAGCTAAGTGGTTAGATTTTCTAAAGCGATGCAATTTTTAATAGATAGTTGTTATTTTTTCTTGTTGGTTGTCATAAACTTAAACCACAATTCATAGCACCTCATGCACAAGGGAATAAAATACTGCCCAGCCACACACCATCCCCATGATCGCTTGAGGATCGTATTATTTTAATCCATCCTGCTTTCCCTACCATATTTTAGAGGGCTTTCACCAATTATCCCTAGTCCATCTTAGTCCGGAAGCCACCTTGCACATGTTCTGCTTTGTTCATGGTGTTATTGGTTGTTGTCCAGTAGGTTCGAATGCATAGCCACACTATGTACAAAAGAACCCAGGGTTATTGCTTGGCCCTTCGTTCACCTCACGATAATTCTGATGTATTGTTCTATACACTGTGTCAATCTGTCTTGTTGAGTCTTTACCTATTCTCCTCTCTTTACGTGATGAGCACGATGCCCATTTTCAGGGATTGGTCTCTTCTGATATTATGTCCAAAGTATGTGAGATGAGCCTTGCCCTCCTTGTTTCTAAGGAGCACTCAGGCAGAGCACACACTAAATAGACGCCCATTCTTATGGCAGTCTCCAATACTTTGTATAGACTTTGCCAGCACCACGCTCCAAATGTGTTTGCTCTTCTTTGCTCTTTTTCATTCAATCCCCAGCGTGCGTAGCAAGGAATTTAAAGTAATGTGGCTTGAGTCTGGTACTACCCTTGCTTTTCATCACTTAAAAAATTCCTTGTGCAGTACAGAGGTCTAACATTTTCTCAAAATAGAACCAGGCTATTTTGGCTATTTTGGTGTTGTGTGCTCCCCTGGTAAACTATGAGGAATATGTAAGCTTCCACTGGCATCTGGGTGGTGCCAGTGCCTCGGATTCATTGGCCAGAAACCAAATCTCAGTCTCACACCTAGAAACCTTGTCTGGATCCCACTATTTGATAAATCTTCAGTTAGTAGCAAAGATAAACATGTAGGAGACTAAATAGCAAAATATTAAGAGGCAACCATTTGAGACAGACCACTTAAATAATGTTTTTTAAAGGGAAACCTATCTAGCAATATTAATATGCATGCTACGCTGCTGTCACTTAGGCCCCTTTTCTCCATAAACTTAGTAAATGCTTTGTTTGGCATCAATATCTCCTGCTTCTGAAAAATGAGTTCATTTCCAGTCCAATTATATTATACTCCTAAAAGTCATCAATCTTTGTCCATTACTTTATGCAATTCCTGGAGTGGACACTTGAAGATCCTATTATTATTAGAAATACTACTTTAAAGGTGTGTGCTTGAGGCAATGGCATGGGAGTCACATCTGATTACCTCTGACTTCACAAGGGAAAAAGGATAACTACCACATCTGCGTGAATGTTATTTCATAGGCAATGGTCAGACATGACTCCATCCTCTATCGCTCTTTATCTCATCTACTTCTCCGGTGAGCTTTGTTGCAATGAGCAGACAGAACTCACATAATATACATAATTATGTGACATTAGAGAAGATAAATGACTACAAAATTCTAAGGATATAGCACTTACACTGAGACATGCTGACAGACACAGCTCTCTCTGGACCTTGGCAACACAGCTTTGTGGTCCCTTGGTCTCTGACTCTTTCCCTGACTCAGGAAGTCTATGCATCACTCTGCTTCTTGGACTCAGCACTGCTCCTCAGCTCTGTCTCAAAGGGTCAGCTCTGGAACTTCTGGTGCTCCACGTACCTCCATCACTTGAGGCAGAGATCTTGAAATCTCTCAACTGATGTCTCCTTTTTTTAAAGCACTAGTATTCTCCTAGACAGAATACACTGATCTGAAACCTTAGGATAATATAAAGGTTGCTTTCCATATCTAATTACTGAGCTGCAGTATATTTTGTTTCTATATCTACAGCTATGCGCCATGTCGTTACAACATATCTTGGAGAAAAGCTTTCACCATATGATTCAGTGATGGTGCTGCTGGTTTCATCAGTGAGATGAATCAGAGTCATTTTGGAGCCCTCATGACAGTAGACCAAACATATAGAAAATATGAGATGACACTGTGTACATAGTCGATTCTAATTATCATGGTCAATGGGATTTTAAAAATACAATTTCAATAAGAAGGAATATGTTAATGCTTTTCCTTCTCCAAAGACATTGACTAATAAAAGAACAGTTACCACAAATAAGCAGGACCATTAGGCATTAGACCTCTTCACCACTCCCACGGGTAAAAGCACTTTCTTATATGTGCTGTTGGTGTTAGAAAAGTAGGTGGGTGACAGAAGTAAGAATTGCAATTCTAATTATAACTTGATGTCTAGTTTCATATGTGCAGACTATAGTCATATTAACCTAACTTCTTTTGTTCCATACTTCTTTATTCAAGAGTCTCAGAGTGGTGAAAATTGTTAATATACTCATCTGTGACAATAAAAAGTTTGAGTGTGTTATGTATAAGTGCTCTGTGGAGGAAAAAAGACCTGATGGTCTACTTTTGAAAAATAGCCATAGAAATCCCTATGCAGCACATGGAGTTCTACTGTTATAAACATGGGCTCATCCTGAATTGACTTTAAAAGACTTGATTAAATGATTATTGCTGTTGGATTGATTTTATACTTATCCCTGTGATACAGGCTCTCACGATGGGAAATTAATTAAACTAGAGAAGAAACAAACATCAGACAGACTTGTGCTCTTTAAAAATTTGAGGGCATCTTTTCATTGACATGAAAGAAATTTGTACTGGTTAGAAAAGTAACAGCATTGTGTTTTCAAATTTAAATTTGGAAGGATACTCATGAGAAGCAAATGTGCTAGACTATGACAGACGCACAATATTGATTTGTTTATGACTCACTCCCACCAACCTTTATAAAAATTATTTTATAGACATTCAAAAGCTAACGGGTATATTTTCTAATTCACTTTGTAGCTTAGATTTTAAATGTTTTCTACGGATAACGGGTTTTATAGTTGATCCTGGTTGCAAACATTGAGCAATATTTGCATCTAAAATTTAATTTTGTGAGGTAAAGCTTGAGGCATTCATTTCTATACCACTGTTAAAATATAGGTGAAGTAGATAGACTTCCTGTGGCAGAACTTTGGTATATGGGCTTATTATGGAAGGGCCAACAACATTTATGGCAGTCTAATTAGAGAATATATTTTGGAAGTGACTTCCAAATTACATGCTAATGACTACTTCCTCTGCTTCCTCAAATGACTATAAGCATTGAATGCTCAACTCTTAAACTTTCTGATGCACTTAATATACACTGCAGTAAGCTCATCCTGCAAACAAGTATTGAATGGATGCCATTGCTAATTGAGATCTATTTTATGAGTCACTATATGTTGAAATTTAAGTTCAAGACCATTTAAAATCTACCATGAGCAGAGTAGCAATGGTCATTGATTGAGAGGTACTATTTGCATATTTCCATTTGCATGACAATCATGGCCTAGACACATCCATAGTATGAGATACCTTGGAGGTTTTCTATGCCCTTGAAGTCCAAGAAGCCCACCAGGGCAGTTCCACTCTGCTTTCTGGGGTCACCCAGAGTCAGCGTTGACTGAATGGCTGTGGCTCGTGTTATGTTACGTTATATGTGATAGAAAGAGCCCCAGTGACATATAATTAAGCTCTCAGTTGCTAACTGAAACATTTGCGTTTTAAATCCACCTAATCGTCTGAGTGAGTTCCTGGAAATATTCTCTGGGCTAGTCCTACTCTGTTCTCCAGTGTGGATATGCATCTGAATAGACTTGCCAAGAATGGAATAGGATGCGGCTGAGTCCTGGTGGTGTAGTGGTTGTGCTCAGGACTGCGGCCCACTGGGATGAAGGGTACTCTAAGCTTGATGTGGTGCTAAGTGTACAATGTTCCTTGATATACTTGAACAATTGAACTATTGCATGGTATGATATGTTAATTATATGCCAATAAAACTGTTGGGAAATAAATAAAGTATCTTTGTCATGAAAAAAAAAAAAAACCAGAAACAAATCCCCCAAACAGAAGATGAAAAGTATACAGAGTTCCCTTTTTCAGGAGTCAGCATATAAGCAAAAAGCATTGCGCCCTTTGAGCACTGGTATTTCTGCACAATGAACCTCCTCATCTGGGACACAGCTGTGACACTAGAGTGGCAGAGGAGCTGTCGCAACAGAAGCAGAGCCATAGCCTGAAGCAGACTGGCAGACCTCCAAGTCCACTGAGCAGGTGAAAAGTTCAATGCTTTCATGAAGGAAAATGGCTTGATTCCTGAATAGGCTGCCTCCAGGTTCTTATTGGGAACCTAGGTTTTCTGACCCCTTGAACTGGAGCTGAGTGGCTTGAGAACAAGTCTGATGGTGAAATGTGTGCTCTTTGAGTACCTATTAGCATCTTTAAATGAACCTTCTAATATTGTCTGAGCAGAACAAAGGTCTAGGGACTGTGTAGCTGAGAGACTAAAGACCAGAGAGACTGATCTGTATGCGCAACAGTGAAGAGGCTATAGTGTTTGTATAATTGTATCTTGAACTTTTGTGACCTCTAGACTTTCTTTATGAACCTTACAATGAATTGACATACGTAAGTTCAGTCTTGTAGGGCTAGACCTTGGGCAGTTGATGCCAATGATGGCTATATTCCTCCTCCCTTGTGAAGTCATAGGAGATTAGATGTGATCCTCACATCATTTTACCACTATCTTCTGGTGTGGCAGTCATGTGCTTATGTTAATTTTATGATTGAAATGTAGGGGTGGAGTCTAGCCTGTTAATCTGGAGATAGCCATTGAGTAGTCGATGAGGCCTCTATGTGAGCATGGCTTTCTCCTGAGACTTCTGGGAAATCTTGTGATATTTCCCTAGTGAAAATGAGAAGCTATCTTCCCCAGTTGTTGGGAGTTAGAGAGATGATTAATCACAGACAAGAGAAGCTGGAGAAGCCGGCGGAGAGACCACACAGCTTTGCCTTGATGGAGCCAGACCTCTGAAGCTGGGGCGGCCAGATGGAGACCTCTGCCAGCGATGAGTTGCTTCTGCTGTTGATGAACCCTGAGCACTGGAGGCAAGGTGCTTTGCCAGCTCCAGGATTCTGCACCCACTGACTTGTGACTTCATGAGTCAGAAGAAGACTTTATAGACTGATTTTGGGCATATTGGCTAATATCGGACTTATGACTTTGGACTGGACTAGGGTGGGATGCTTTCTCCATGTCCCATTCCTTTTGTATATAAACCCTTTCCTTATATCGATATGAGTGCTTTTGAATTTTTTCCTCTAGTCTACCTGGACTAACACATCTGGGATGACTTCTTTTATGACTAGTAGGATAGCAATGTTGACTTCATTTGTTTGCCCAATTTTAATAATTGCAATTAGCTCTGCTAAAAATCACTCACAACTAAGTAATATAGTCCTATTGATATCTACCCTAGATTATTTACTCAGAATCATCATAAAACCAGAGAATACACCCATTCTGCAAGTTTCCACCTTGTCCTTTGATGGTATTTACAAATGCTTGAAGAGCATTATCATGTGCTTCACTATACAGTAGATAAAGATTCAATATACCTATGTCTATATTTGCTCATTTGAAATTTTCAACTGTTATTTTTAATTGCAATAATTAAGAGAAATTGGAAATAA
>PVJH01040115.1:0-15922 GCA_004026705.1 Nesogale talazaci
GGGGGGGCATCACTGCTCTCCGGCGGTGGGAGTAGGAGGCCCAGCCCCACTGCTGGAATTGAACCTCCGTCCCGGTGGGCCGCAGTCCCGCGCACAACCACTACACCACCGGGGCTCAGCCCCTGAGGAATTTTTTTTTTTAAGAGGACAGTAAACCATGTAAGTTTGTGAACCTCTGCTTTGTAGTATGTACGATGTTTTGCTCTTCCATTTTTTATTGATGTACATTTAGGTTTTTTTCTTGTTTTAGCTTTTGTGGATAGTAATGCAATGACCATTCTCACTGACCTCAAGCCCATGCTGACTCAGCAACTGTGTAGGACAGGGTAGAACTCTCTTGGTGAGTTTCTACTCACTGTTAACAGGAGTAGAAAGCTTCCTCTTTTTCCTGCTGAGCTGTTGGTGGCCCAGCCAGTGAACACTACACCACAAAGGCTCCCTGCAATGAACATAGATGTACCTATACAAGGGAGTACCCCAAAACATCAGAATTTTTTTCAAAACTAGGTATTTAAATTTTTCCCAAAACGATCTTATCACCTTTAAAGTACTCTCCATTACACTTAATAAAGAACATTTGTGATCACTTAGGTGATTCCTTTCTTGGATACATTTTGAAAACTCATCTGTTTTGATGACTGAGTGCACCAACTCTTTTTCTTCACCTCTTCTATGCCATCAAATCACTGTCCTTTTATGTCGCTCTGCATTCGTGGAAGCAAAAAGAAGTCTTTTGGAGTGAGGTCAGGTGAGTAAGATGTGTGGTTAATCCACATGGAGACCCTGCAAATGAATCTTTTGCTTCCCGTTACACATAGCCTTCTACAAACCAGCTGTTTACAGTGCTGAAGACCTTTGATGATGAAGACAAAATTTCCAGTGATGTATCTAAGAATAATTCATTGTTGAAAACTATGCCCCAAATATTATCCCTTTTTTAAGAGTCTTACAATTTTAGCCCTTAAATTTAGGTTTTAATTAGTTTTGTTAGTTTTTATATTTGGCATGGTTTTGGTCTAACAAGATTCATTCATTTGTGGAAATGCATTTGTCCCGGAAGCATTTATTAAAGAAATTATGTTTTAATGACTAGGGGAATTTGACAATTTTGGATATTTTTCTGACCCATTTTATTAACTACACACGTGTTTATATGTCTGTGTATATATGTATGATTTTATATTTGCATTTTATTTAAGGGTCCCATACTATATATATATTTTGCATTAAAAAAACATTTTTTTGAGGCATGCGTGGAAGAAAGCTTTGGAGATCTGCTTTCTAAGATTACAGCCAATAAAACTGTGTGTGAAGTGTAGTTCTGCTCTGAAGCACAGGTCTGACAATTAGAATTGATGGGTCAACAGTGGGTTTCATTTGGGAGTTAGATTCATATTTATACATATCAGATACATATCAGTGTAGCCCATTCTTTTAAGTGTTTCCTAGTACTCCATATTTCTTACTGTTAGACAACTAGGTTGTTTGCTTTGAAAGGATTTTCTGCTATTGCAAGCACTATAGTCCTGTGCATCTGTGACAAAAGTTTTTTGGTTTTTTTTTTATGCTAAACTCTGTCAGAGGGGGCCACCAAGCTCCTGCGACAGCTTTTTTTTTTTCTGCATCACTGCCCTGGTAGCAGTAGGAAGCCCAGCCTTGCTCCTGGAGAGCTGCTGCTGGATTTGAACCATCACCTCTGTGGGCTGCAGTCCCGCATAAAACCACTATGCCACCAGGGCTCAGCAACAAAAGTATTTTTAACACTATTGTCAAATTGTTAAACTAATCCAGACCTGAGCCATTCTTATAACTGTTGACATATTGGAGCCCATTGTTGCAGCCACTGTGTCAATCTGTCTTCCTTTTTTTTGGTTGCATGTCCACTTTACCAATAATAATGTCCTCTCCTGGGACTAGTGTCTTCATAACTTGTCCAAAGTATATGAGACAAAGTCTCACTTCCAAGGAAAATTATGACTGTACTTTTTTTTTATTGATACATAATTTTCATATCATACAATTCAATAGTTCAATCATTTAATCGTATCAAGAGGGATTATCTAATCATTGTAATCATTACCACAATCAATTTTGGGAATCCCACCTCCCCCATGATTAAATTACCTTGAAATTTAGTTAGGCAATCACAGTCAGTTCTAGTGCTCTCTATCCTGTCATGCCTCACTGTTTACTCCCAAAGTCCCTCCCTATCTGCTACTCCCACCTCCCTCTGTCCCTTGTAAACCCTTACATCAGTTATTATCTCTGTGCATCTACTCCTGGACTTCACAAACTGATAAATCCAACAGAAACCATAAAAAAATTGGAGTGGTAAGGATAAAATAATAATATAAAGATAAAGATGCAAATAATGAGTAAGACAGAAAAGACTACCCTCAATATTTAAAAAGCCAGGGAAGAAATTTTTGTCATGGAACACTCAAGACACACTTTTATCTAGAACAAATTAGGTTGGGTCACAGGTCAGGTAATCAAGTATGAAGTTGGATCTAGCAGAATCAAGAAAATCTAACTGACATTAAGGCCATTGGAGACCCTTGCCTGTGACTAGTGACAGGGATCTACCACTGGCTTAATCTGACTAGTTCCTCTGCAGATGGGTTTTGGCCTCCCATTGTCCATAGCCTTCTACCAATTGGGTTTTCATAATTACAACTCTGATACTCTACCTTTAGTCATATTTGAATTTTTTGTTTCATCTTTGGGTCACATAAGCTGGTGTGTTTCTTCCATGTGTACTTAGGTGGTTCCTCTCTTAGATGACTGCTCATTTGAATATAAGCCTTTCAGACCTCAGACACTAATCCAATTGATAGCTGGGCGTCCTTTTCTTTCTTCACCACACTTTGCTGTAGCACCCTTATCTTCAGTGATCATTTCATGAAAGAGTATTGAGCGGGGTCATGTTATCAGAACAGTTTTTGGACTGGGCTAGAGTTAAGTAGGATCACAGCATTCTTTGGGATATGCATGACTCAAGTTTATTTTGGCAGCTGTAATACGACAAAATCAAAACCCCATAAGACCAATTAATAAAACAGCATCGGCTGAGCCCCCCAGTGGCGTAGTGGTTGTGCGCGGGACTGCGGCCCACTGGGATGGAGGTTCGATTCCAGCTCCACGGAGCAAAGGCTGGGCCTCCTATTCCCACCACCTGAGGGCAGTGATGCCAAAAATAAAAAATGAAAAAATAAAACAGCGTCAAAACTAACCTGCAAACAAATAAAAAACAAGCTAAAAAGGCAGGAAAACAAAAGCCCATAGAAGCAATAAAGTACATTATCATCACTCTGGGGTATCAGGCACTTATAACCATCTATTTTTCCAAAACAATACATCCTTTTCTTTATTGTTGCTTCAATCTTATTGATTGTGGATTCATGTGAGATGATATTCTTGACCACATCAGTCTTTTCTTCATTTATCATTACCTATTGGTTCAGTTGTGTATGGCTTCTTGGCTTTTTGGCTAAGATAAAGTGGGATCCAGTTGTGAGGATTTTGATCATCTTTACCTTGAGTTAGTATTCATGTAGAAAGTTGCAATCCTTGATCATCATCACAAGTGCTTCAAGTCCTCCTCACTTTCAGTAAGTAAGGTTATGTCATCTCTGTATCTCAGGATGCTAAAAGGCTTCCTCCAATCCTGATATTGTGTTCTTCCTCATGGTTCAGATAGTGCAATCCATGATGGAAATTTTATTTTTCATGAAGCGCATCTTAATTTATACTTTTGTTTTAAAACACTTTTGTCAACTTGAGGGTTAGAAAGCTAGTTTCTTGCCATGTTAATCTATATTTCCTTCACTATAGTGTAATTACATTACACTTGGATTTCATTATGTGATGTACTTGATTGTAACCTTTGCACATTTAAGGGAGGTCTTAGTATATTCTGGATACAACAATATAGTTCATAAAATAAAAATACTTGTCTACAATATTTTTTATTACAACTAAACTTTTGATTTGCCTGTTTCTCTTTGCTAATTTTTGTAGAAAACTTTTGTTTTTAAACAGGAATGAATAGTTTTCAATTAGTACCGAGGTGTATACGTTATGGGAGTAGGGTCACATAAATGCCTGTCACTCATCAGGTTTATGAGTATTGAGACAAATTATGAATTATTGTGTCAAGAGTTTCAAAGTAGTAGGTATCTTAAAAACTTATACAAATTTTCATTAACTATATATGATAGTTTATAATGGTGCTGGATTAATTCTTTTGTGAATAAAAATGTTTTTAATAGGTTTTGTTTCATTATGGGAGTAGTCCTTAGTGGTGATCTGCCAGTTTTCTCTACTTTTCCAGGCAGGAGTAACACATTCAATAAATCTAACTGATGACTACCCATTTGTGAAAAGGGAAAAATTACTGCAAATGCTATTTTAGGAAAAATATATGCATATTACAGATTTTATAATTTTAATAAGTAAAATTATGTAAATGTATCCTGTTGTAATTCTAGTTTATGTAGATCTTTTTACTCTTACTGTATTATTATTATTACTGCTCAGTTTTTGAAGATTAGCTTGAAAAATGAAAACTCTAGACCAATGACGTCTAGTTAATAAAGGTAAGTCATTCTTATTTATAACTGAGAGTATGGAGTTGAATGATATTTTCCTATATTTTCCCAGATTTTGTGTTGGACATAGCAACCTTTTGACTCTCAATCTTGTACAAATGTGTAATTCTGAGATTTAATCATTCCTACAAATGTTTGTTGAACTTTTTATTTTGCTGGGAGGTGTGCAACTTTAATTGTCGTTGTGGATATTTGGCTCCCAATCAAAGAGAGAGGAATATTTTGTTCGGTACTTGTTGTATTCCTTGTGAGCAAGAAAATTGCAGAAATAATAATGTTAGTTTGGAATGGGAGATGAGGAGTTAGGATTCATTCATGTTTTAATCAGAAACATCTAAAATGTTGCCATTGGAACAAGTATGCACGTAACATTTATTTTCTAGACACTTGATGTGTTTATTTTTTTACCTTATTCTAGGTTTCCAGTAATTATCTGTAGGAATCGCCATGACCCCAGCTCTGAGAGAGGCAGCAACAAAGGGTATCTACTTTTCATCTTTGCCAACTACCATGGAGTCCGACAAGATGCTATGCATGGAAAATCCAAGAACTGTAGATGAACAGCTAAAAGGAGACACTTTCTCTCAGATGCTGGGATTTTCAGCTCCCGAACCTACTCTTAATACGAATTTTGTGAACTTAAAACATTTTGGCTCCCCTCAGTCTTCCAAACATTATCAGACAGTTCTTTTAATGAGTTCTAATTCTACATTAAATAAATATGATGAGAATTACAACCAAAAGAAATTGGGGGATACCAGTTGCAATAAGCTGAAAAAAATACTGTGTAACGGCAGCAATATTCAGCTCAGTAAAGTCTGTCATTCTCATTCAGAAGAGTTCATCATAAAGGAACCTCTGTCAGATTCCACAAGCCAGCGCATGACAGATGTACAAATTATTTTGGATTCAAGTATAACCAAAGACACTAATATAGATAAAGTACAATTGCACAACTGTAAATGGTACCAAAAGAATGCACTTTGGGAAAAAGTCACTGATACCGATATTAAACAGGGTTTATTACATTTTGCTCAAAAGAAAATTGCGTCTGGCCACTCAGATGTACCTATTAGTTCCTCAGCTGCTGAAAAAGAGGAAGAGGTGAATGCTCGTTTGCTCCATTGTGTAAGCAAACAGAAGGTTTTACTCAGCCAGGCTAGAAGAACTCAGAAACATTTGCAGATGCTCCTGGCAAAGCACGTGGTTAAACACTATGGTCAGCAAATGAAATTTTCAAAGCATCAGCTACCCCAAATGAAGATCTTTCATGAACCTACCACAATCTTGGATAACAATTTACCTAAATGTACTAAAATTAAGCCAGAAGGCAACATATTGACTGCAGAGCATACATTATGGGATGATACAAACAATGGCTTTGCCCGATGTTCAGCTGCAGAAATCCAAAGATTTGCACTGTCTGCTACAGGGCTGTTAACACATGTTGAAGAAGGGCTCGATTCTGATGCAACTGATAGCAGCTCTGATGACGATTTGGATGGATGTGCCATCAGAAAGAATGTGGCAGTGTAAGTGCAAAGTTATCATTAGACTTTTCACTGTTCTGTTTATAGCTGCACTTTTATCTTTTTTTTGGGGGGGGGGGGAATCGCTGCCCTTTATCTTGGTTTTAAGACATATTAAAGGAAACAGATTTCATAAAATTATATTGACAGGACCTGAGCCCTGGTGATTTAGTGGTAGTTTGCGGGACTGTGACCCACAGGGTTGACAGTTCAAATCCAGCAGCAAGGCTGGGCTTGCTTCTCCCACCAGGGCAGTGATGCCACACACACACATACCCACACATGCAAAAGAAAGAAAAAAAATTATATTGACAAAGAATCCTGGTCAACTTGTGAGTTACATTTTAGTCTGTTAACCACAAGGTTAGCAGTTCAAATCCATTAGGTATTCTGCAGGAGAAAGAAAAGAGGATGGGGCTGAGTCCTGGTGGTGTAAGTGGTTGAGTGTGGGACTGCAGCCCGCCGGCTTGGCGGTTCAAATTCAGCGGCTGCTCTCAGGAGCAGCATTGGGTAGCTCCCACGACCACCAGAGACAGTGATTGCCCCCCCCCCCAAAAAAAAAAAAAAAAGAAAAAAGAGGATGATTTATCATGGCTAGAGACTCAATGGTTCTACTCAATCCTATAGTTTTCTATGAGTCTGAAATGACTCTATGGCAGCTGGTTTGGGCTGATGGTATAATAAAGTTTTTAAACCTTGATGAATTTAAAAAGTTTCCATGATTATACTATTGTGTATGTGTACAGACTACTCACATTGTATTCATAGCTTTCAGTTCTGGCCTTTACCAACTTAGTGAAATTTTGCTAGATTAATATAATCTCCCCCAAAAAACCATGATGTAAGCTACAAGGTATTTTTAGAATATTTTTAATTATATACTAGATTCTAGAGGAGTCCTGATGGTGTAGTGGGCTATGAATTGGGCCGCAAACTGCAAGGCCATTAGCTGAGATCCACCAGCTACACTGTTGGAGAATGGTGAGACTTTTTTCTCTGGTACAGTTTTACAGCCCAAAGGGTCAATTGGGCCCCTAGAGATTCTGTTGTGAGCAAGTTTACTTGAATTAGTGATAGAGAAAATTTTTGTCTTGTGAACACTCTACAATAAGTGTTTCTCAACTGAAAGAACTGTTAGCAATCTGTCCTGTTCAACAGTCACTGGCCTTTTTTTGTATATTGAGCACTTCAAATGTAGTTTGTGTAACTGAGGTACTGAATCTTTAATTTCATTTAATTTTAATAGAATATAATTATTACTCGGGTTTTTAAGGAACCAGTGAATATCTCTAAAATAATGGGAAGTTCTGTGTGTATCCATGGCATTTTGGGAAGAGGAACATCATCATTTTTTAATAAATTCTCAAAAAAGAATGGGAGGCTGAGCCCCTGCGGCCCACTGGGATGGAGGTTCAATTCCAGCTCCACAAGGGCAAAGGATGGGCCTCTTACTCCCACCACCAGGGCAGTGATGCCCTAAAAAAAAAAAGAAGAGTGAGAATGAGAATCCTCATAGCGTCAGCAACTGGCCACTTTAATATTTACTCTTAAATAGAAGATCAGTATATTTCTGTTCGTGATTAAAAATGTAAAGCAAAATGAGCAACCCATTCTTGTGAGGTCACTGTGACTCAAATTTGCTGGAACGTGGAAGCGTACACTTACTGAGTAAGGCTGCTTTTTCTACTTGGCATTGTGCTGGTCGCTTTCCACATGGTATCTCATTTAGTCTTTTCCACAGCCCAGAGGGCGGGCAGGGATTTTTAAAAGAGGAAACCAGCTCAGTCTGGTTATTATTTGTGATGAAAAAGTTCTCCATTGTACCATGCTACTTTGTTAATATTTTACCATTAATGCTTACCGTATATCCACAAGAATTACTTAGCATATGTGTTCTGAAAGAAATTGTGGAATCTACACATTTTTTATTTCATCATTAAATAATTTATTAGGTAAGTTTAGTAAATTTGTTATTTAAAAATATTTAGGGGCTGAGCCCCGGTGGCGTAGTGGTTGTGCGCGGGACTGCGGCCCACTGGGACGGCGGTTCAATTCCAGCAGTGGGGCTGGGCCTCCTACTCCCACCGCCGGAGAGCAGTGATGCCTTAAAAAAAAAAAAAAAATTTTTGGAGGGGCTGAGCCCCAGTGGCGTAAGTAGTTGAGTGCGGGACTGCGGCCCGCGGGCTTTGCAGTTCAAATTCAGCAGCGGCTCTCAGGAGAAGTGCTGGGTAGCTCCCACGACCACCAGAGGGCAGTGATGCCCCCCCCCCAAAAAAAATATTTGAGTAGAGTTAATGCAAAAGATTGTCTTTTTTGAGCTAGAAACAAATTATGTCTTCTGAAACTATCTGACTTTAAGTAGTATTCTCTTTCATTAATCTCCTATAGTAGTGCACCAGCCATATAGTTTATCACTAAATCATTTTGTTCTATAAGATTTTTGATTGGTCAAAACATGTTGATTAAATAATTGCATTCAGTCTTTGAGTTTAGTGAGAGAACACTTACCATATACTCGAGTATATATCGATTTACCACAAAAACTGCATAAAAATATGTAGAAACACTTGGCTTATACATGAGTATGTACTGTTTCAAATATTTTAGTAAAACATACACATGAGGGGGCTGAGCCCCCGGTGGTGTAGTGGTTGAATGCGGGACTGCGGGCCACTGACTTGGCAGTACAAATCTAGCAGCAGCTCTCCAGGAGCAAAGCTGGGCCTCCCACTCCCACCAGAGGGGAGTGATGCCCCCCCCCCAAAAAAAAACAACAAAAAAACCAATACACATGAGGTGTTTTGACTAAGGTCAAAGTCATCTGATCAGTACAAATCAATAGTACTGAACTTATATAATTATATGATTCTTTAACTGCAGTTCACTGAATTAAGAAATTTTTTGGTAAAGTAGTATAAACCAATGAAAAATTTCTTGATTTCATGTTTCTCCTCAACCAGTGGATATTAAGTTCTGTTTGTTTTGAATATTTTTACTAGCACTAATAGATTATCTGTTGGGAAAGCTTGTACCTCAACGTTGTTAATTTTGAAGTTGACTCAATTTTGAGAGCAAATAACACAACTTTAATTATGTATTTCTCTAACTGTGAGTATAACCTAGTTTTTGTCTTTAAAATTGGAATTAATTACTCTAAGTTGTTAAAATTAATTTTTAATTTTAAACGTCCAGCTCAATCTTTTTTTCCCCCTTAAGTTTTTCCCTCAGTTTTTGTTGGTTATTTTCTTTTGCATGTTTACAGAAACTCATTTTTTAAATGTAGGTTAATATTTTTAATTTATATAGTTCAAATTTAAACTGTAGAACTGGGAAAATGGTGGGTTTTTATGTGAGTAGTAACACAATTAAATGTTCATCATTTCTACTGATGGTAAGACTTCTCAATATCCAAAGATTCACAGAAGTTAATACTAAAGTAAAGGTTACTAAACTTGATTTTAAACAATTTACAAGGCAAGTGCTATGTTCTTCCTCATTACTATCGTGGTTGTTGGTGATCATTTGTTGAGTGAATGAATCGATAGCTTTTTCCTGTTTGTCGTTAGGAAGATCAGAAATTGGAGTTGGCTGTCTGTGAAATTTCTGTTTCTTTTCTTTTTTATCTGTAGTTGCTTTGTCTTTTAATCTTTTTTTGTCTGTATGACCAAATTTGTCATATAGATGTAGCTTGAGCATCTTAAAACGTGTATGAATGTGTGCTCAATGAAAAAATGACTTGTGCCCACCAAAAAACAACTTTAAAAGTATTATTTTATTCTGATACTTTGCATACTTAACAGTTCCTAAAATCGATGAGGATAATACATTTTAAATTCCGCTCACTGCCGTAGAGTCGATGCTGATTCAGAGTGACCCCTTTGTGTTTCAAGGCTGTTACCTGATGATGAGAGGACAAAGCCCAGTCTTTCTCCTTTGGAGCTGCTGGTGGGTTTGAACTGCTGACCTTGTAGATCACAGCTTAATTCATAATCACTATACCACCAGGGTTCCATATAATATGTTTCATATAGCTTTACAAACATGATTTTCTGTGTTTCTTCTCATTTATATAGCCTTCATTGATGGAACAGAAATTTGTTAACTGGTGCCCTGATAGCAAAAAAAAATTATCTCCCCACTCTGACCTGAAAGGAATTTGGAAATTTAATTTATTTTGTGACTTTGAAAAGTCTTCCTATTAGGCATTATCATTACCACTGTTATCTTAAATACATTTATAATTTACCCCTCTTCCTTTTGCTCAAACATGCATATATTAAGTTAATGATACTACTGAAAAATTTTTTGAAATAACTTTTGGTTGAGAGACTAGTGTACATTTAAAGTAAAATAATTTTCCTTTGGAAAAAAGGAGATGGGGATTTTATGCTTTCATAGTTTTGAAATATGGTCCTTATGCTACAGTGTATGTGAATGGGATCCCCTGTCCCCAATCCCTCAGTGATTTGATTATTTGATGCAGGAGCATAGTTTCTAGATAGACTTTGTGTTATAATCCTGGCTTGCCACTTAACTCTTTCTGTCCCCCAATGTGCTTGGGTTAGGCCTTGGGCTGCTAACCGCAAGGTGTGTGGTACAAACCAACCACCACACTCCCTTGGAAAGAGACGAAGTGATAGACTCCAGGAAAGATCTATAGTCTTGGGAACCCTCTAGTGTTGCCATCAGAATGGACTTGATGGCAGTGGACTTTGGTTTTGTTGTTTTTTTTGGGGGGGGGCATCACTGCCCTCTGGTGGGAGTAGGAGATCCAGGCTTGCTCCTGGAGAGGTGCTGCTGAATTTGAACCACCAAGCCAATGGGCCGCAGTCCTGCACACAACCACGACGCCACTGGGGCTCAGCCCCTGGCAGTGGACTTTCTAAGCAAGGTTACTGAATCAGAATTCTCTTCTTTGATCTAAAAGAATTCTGGATAGAATTACAATTTAATAAAAAACTCTCCTATCCATAGTAAAACACTGACAAAAGTAGCCAACAAAAGCTGATTGACTAAGCAAGCCATTTACTTTCCTGGACATCTGGAACTAAATGTCCTTGGGGAACTAGGAAGCCTAGTATAACATACATGCCTTAGACTAGAATAAACCTATTTGAAAGTCGAGGGTATCTAAGCCATTTGTATACAAGCCACTATTATTCATTGAAGACTACTCTTGGGAGTGTTATTTCCTTGGTACTTCTAGTCTGCCACTTGTGTGGTAAAGCAGGCTCCAGTATCAAAGAGTGGATCTGCTGGCAATTGAAATTCAGGCCATTATATACTGAACTGTGATTCCGAGGACATGTGGGTGGGATCACTGACAAACTCTACTACAAACACGGTACAAAGTCTACTACAAATGCGGTGATTCTAGCACTTTTCTCCTGGGGAGTGATGTTCAGTTACTTTCTTCTAAGGATATGGGTTGGGGCATGTGGGGTAGGGGTGGGTAGAGGGAGAATGAACAGATGTTAAAATAGGCATGTTCTGAGTTTCCAAAATTTTAGAAAAAGAAGACACATGGTTGCGTACCTCATTCCCAGAAGCGTGCTCCAGGAAACCTGCCAGAATTTTCCAAATCACAGAAGTACTTTGAGTGCTGAAAGTAAAAACTCAATTTCCATAAGGCAGTCTCTATATATTCAATTATTATTTTTTAGTTTTATTTCTGGTACATAACTAAACCACCTTGGTAAATAAATTCTTTTCAACAGACAGTTACCAAGAAAGAAATAGACATTTACCAAGACAAAAAGGAGAATTACTCATATTTTGTTACAGCTTGTTCCAGTTTAAAATACAGAAAAGAACTAAGTAGTTTCTTAAAACCCCTTAGTGGTTAACAGTCACAGTTTTCTTTCAGCTTTACTATTTTGCCAATGGGAGGGAAAAGTAGTTAAAAGCTATTTTAGGTTTAAAAAAAAAAAGCCCTTTTTTTCCTTGGGAGGATTAGATAGAAGATATGTTAAGCGTGTGACCCAAAAGATAAGGAGAATAAGGGTATTTAATAAACTGAAAAAGTAAACCCACTTTATTGCTCATTGTTACTATACAGGGTAGAAATGACCTCCCTATAGGTTTTCCAAGGCTGTAAATTTTCATGGAAGCAGACTGCCATGCCTTTTTGTTGTGGAGTAGCTGGTAAATTTGAACAGTTAGCAATGGAGCACTTTAACTGAGTGCCAGCATAGGCTCTTTATACAGTTATATAATATTGTTTATGATTTCTTTTGCATTTATTATCTTTTTTATCCTCAACACTAATGAAATAGGAGACTTAATTTTATTTTGCTAGTAAGGAATACAAAAAATTTAAATTAAAAACAATCCTAGAATATTTGCAATGCTCCTTGAGTGAAGATCCTTTTCCATTTTGTAGGAGGAGAAGGGAAGTAAAGAAGGGTAGAAATTCAAGAGTATAATTGTGAAATGGATGAACACTTACAAAATGGTAATGAAATATTTTATATTTTGCCATTTAGACATCTTTTGAAAAGAAACAGTTCAATTAAAATTAGCTCATTGGTTTTAAAGAAAACTATTTTCGATTAATGTTATACTCTTAAAAAGAATTTATGAGTTCACTGGATTTGCTTGATGCTAGAAAGTTAGGGAATGGTAGAGCTGAGATTGTAGTCTACATCTGGCAATTCGAGTTTTGGTAGCTGAAATAAAGCAGAAAAGGTGTTTACTTGTTTGCTTGTTTCCTTTTTTAACTCATCGTGAACCTTGTTTGCTTGTTTCCTTTTTTAACTCATCGTGAACCTAAAGAACAGAACTTCCCCATAGGACTTTCCAGGGCATAATCTTTGCAGAAGCAACCTGCCATTTCTTTTTCTCATGAAGTCGTCGGTGGGTTCTTTCTGGCCTTTATCAATATATGTTGGATTTCAGTATGCATTTTTTTGGTCATATGTTAATGCTTCTGTAAAGGATCTATTTGCAAAGTGGACATGTTTGACTTCTAACCAAGAGTTCAGTAGTTTAAACACCCAGCCACCTACTTAAAGGGAGAATGCTACGGCAGCCTTCTCCTGTAAAGCTACCTCCTGGGAGCCCTAAGGGACAGTTCTACCTCTCCCCTACACGTTGTTGTGAGTTGGAATCGACACTCTGGCAGCGATTTTTTTTTTGGGGGGGGGGGGCATCACTGCCCTCTGGTGAGTGATTTTTTTTTTAATGGTAGAAAATGTCTCATTTATATAGTGTTATGGTTTTGCCCCAGGAAATGTAATTATTAAATTGATGAGTTATCTTAAAATTGGTGACATCTTTCTATTGAGAATGACAGACTGTAGTTCACATTTTAAATGTAAACATTGGAACTGTTGATTATTATACAAGCTTTCCTTTAAGGTTGTTGAAAATAGTGTTCATTTAATGCTTTTCACAAAACAAAATGTATGTAGCTCTGTTATACCTTTTTTTTTAAGTGGGAATTTGTGCTTGTATTCAGGAGACAGAAGAATAATGTCAATGCACCCAGAATTCCGCACCCCCCACCCCCAAACAACATTAGACATGCCAGTTTTTAAAAATCATCAGGACAAGTTTTTTTTACAGTTGAAGAGAAATACCTTAGCAGTTTGTGAAGATCTTAAGGAAAACTGATTTTTTAAAAAAAATAGAAATCCCTTTCTCTATTACAAGAAATTGCTGCTTCTTGGCTTCAGGAATTGTTGTACATTCTACATTAAAATAACTGAGGAGTCAGTTCAGTTGAAGCAGCTATGGGGCTATTTCCCCTGTATTTTAGATGATATCTTAAAACTTGATTTAACCTCTCCTAGTCTTTAGTTCTATTAGAAGTGAACTTCTTCACAGAGCCACATCAAAGGAAGGTGCCTGAACCACAACTGATAAACATCTTTAATGACTTATTGTCGATACAAATACCAATGGAAACTTTTATTAGTTTTTTATAAGGACTGCTTGTATTTTGGTTTGACTTAGATTTAAACCTTCCAAAATATTTTAGACGTTAAGCATCAGCTCTAGTTAGTTTATAAATCCAACTACATGTTATTTAGGCATGCATGTGGTACCATAGCAGAAATGCTGGTTCTTGATTCTGGCTTAGTGGTAGTCACCTTTTTGAATAACAAGGGTAATCTTTCTCCTCTTTTATTCCCTCATGGTATCTGGCTGGGTCGTCACTAGCCCATCTAAATATGAGAAACATACACAACTTCCTGTGAGTGTGAGCACAGTGTAGAGCTTCTGATGGATTTTAACTCTCTTTGTCTCTTTAACTAGACCCTTCTAGACCCTTGTGCAGTGTGTAGCCTGCCTTCCTGAACAAAAGACACACACAGACACGAAACCTAAAAATGCTTGTTGAACTCCCTTTAGCAAACTGTGTTCTGGTTACTTGGAAAATCCATTTGTTCCCTATCTTTTCCTTAATAAATCCTTAGTGTTAATGTTTGATATTATAAAAGATTTTATGAAAACACAATTAAAGCTAGGTCTAGACCATCAGCTTTAAAAATCCCTAGTCTACAGGAGAAAAGGAGTGGCATTGATGGAGTACATATGTATTCGTTGATGCTCTTCTTTGTTGTCCTTTCTGTTTGGGGGATAGAGAAGGGGAGAGGATAGATGGGAGAAAAACAATACTAAGTAATCTGACTTGAATTATTTTGAATAATGAAAAATTCATTTTAGGCATTTGAAATACAGAGTTCCTACACATCTCCAGACAGACCTACATAGCATATCAAGATTATGCTTGTTGTCTTTTTTTTTTCTTTCTTTTGGGGAGCATTACTGCCCTCTGGTGGGCGTGGGAGACCCAGCCTTGCTCCAGGAGATCTGCTTCTGGATTTGAACCGCCAAGCCAGTGGGCTGCAGTTCCACACCCAACCACCACGCCACCAGGGCTCAGCCCCTGTTGTCTTTCATTTATACAACCCTTTTTGAATACTTTTTAAGTTCTTTTTTGTTTGTTTGTTTGTTTGTTTTTTTGGGTATCACTGCTCTCCGGTGGTGGGAGTAGGAGGCCCAGCTCCACTGCTGGAATTGAACCTCCGTTCCAGTGGGCTGCAGTCCTGCGCACAACCACTAGGCCACCGGGGCTCAGCCCCAACTTTTTAAGTTCTTAAACTGTCAAGTTGATCCCAATGCAATAGAAAGCATTCCAGTGAATGCAAGTTGATTCAGTGAGTGCAGTGCAATAAAAATAGGAATTCACCTTGCTATGAGCATGTACCAACCTTATGTGACAGAGTAGAACAGCCCCTTGGGCTTTTTTAGCTATCTTTTTTGTTTTTTGTTTTTTGGGGGCATCACTGCCCTCTGATGGTGGGAGTAGGAGGCCCAGCCTTGCTGCTGGATTTGAACCTCCAACCCTAGTGGGCCGCAGTCGCGCGCACAACTACTACGCCACCGGGGCTCAGCCCTTTTGCTATAATCTTTTTGTTTGTTTGTTTGTTTTTTGGGCATCACTGCTCTCTGGTGGTGGGAGTAGGAGGCCCTGCCCCACTGCTGGATTTGAACTTCCAACCCTAGTGGGCCACAGTCGCGTGCACAACCACTACGCCACCGGGGCTCAGCCCTTTTGCTATAGTCTTTACAGAAGAAATTACCAGGTTTTTCTTCTATGGAGCCGTTGAGTGGGTTTGAACCATCAACCCTTGATTGAGCAGCCAAGTATACCAGGTATAACAAGCCAAGTACACCACCATGGATGCTTGGACATTCTTGAACCTTTAAAATTATTTATTTAAATAATTATTTATTATCCTTAAAATTATTTATTGTCCGGGCTGAGCCCCGGTG
>PVJH01040116.1:0-15926 GCA_004026705.1 Nesogale talazaci
CATTCTCTAAAGGAAACTAATAATAATGCCCACCACTGATTAATGAAAAGAAGGTGCAGGACTGAGCAAGAGTTGAAAATAAGACACAGAGGAGAGGGAAATAAAGGACTCCTAGTGTCTCAGTGCACTAAGAATCGAAGAGCTAACTAACTGTGAGATTGGCAGTTCAAATCCACCAGCCACTTTGCTTGATGAGAGCCTAGGTGACAGGTGTCCTTGGTCTCCCCCAAAGCAAAACAGCCCGAGTTCCTGTCTTTACCTCCAGGACTCTGCTTGTTGTTGATGAGGGCCCATGCTGAGTCTTCACCCCCACAATCTGGCAGGCAACCACAGTAGACCTTTCTCGACCTCATGGAAGCTGCTGTGATGGACTCAGGTGGGGGTATGGGTAACACAAGGTCACAGGCTTCAGGAAGCAGAGTGCCAAACCTGGCTCTTTAACCCCTTACAATCTGGTTCCGAATTCCAAACTTGCCTCCATCTCTCCAGGGCCCGGGTAGCAGCCCTTCCTTGCATTGTCACCTGGGGCTGCCTCCACAGAACCCCTATTCTGGGGTCTGTTCCCCAGTTACCGCTGAGAGCTGATGCTCACAGCACAGCTACCTTCCCTCAGTCGCACCTGTCCTTCAGGCTTGGCAGAAGCACTATTGGCATAAGCTGCTTCTGGGCCACCTGTAGACCCTTTCCACCTCATGCCTCTGGGAGGACCTTCCGCATCCACAATAAATGCAGTCATCACCACCAAAAAATAGAAAAAATCCATTTTTTTTATCCAGAATTTTGCTAATTCTTGAATTTTATGTTAGTTTTCAACAACATCATTAGGTTGTACCATGAACCCAAGTCAAACATTCACTAGAATTCTTATCATAATTATCCTTATCATCCTCTCACCTGTCAGTGTCCTATCTTGAAAAGCAAAGAACTTTCATATTATATAGGCATGTAGACAACTGATTTTTAAATGTCTTATTTTAGAGTGATTGATGTCAAAATGATATTTTATTCAGCCACCAGAGGGAGCCCCCAAATCTTTGGATTCCAAGTAAGCATCCCCACCTGTAAAAAATACCAGATGGATCCTGGACAATGATAGTGGATTATCATAAACTTAACCAAGTGGTTAAGTTTTTGTCACTGCTGTTCCAGATGTGATTTCATTACTTGGGCAAATTAATGCTTAACCTGGTAGTTGGTGTGCAGCTATCGATTTGACTAGCATGCCTTTTTCTCAATACTGTTTCAAAGACCCCCAGAAGCAGTTTGCTTTCAGCTGGCAGCCAACAATACATTTCCACAACTCTCCCCCAGAGGTCCATCAACTCTTCTGCCCTTTGATTTTGAAGAGACCTTGATGGACTGTCTTTTCAGCAAGATGTCACACTGGTCCATTATACTGATGACATTGTGCTGATGGTCATAATGTCTCAAAAGAGGATCTATCAAAGACTCTGGATTTATTAAAGAGTTTAGGAAATCAACCCAACAAAGAGTCAGGTAGGCACCCTCCACCTCAGTAAAATTTCAAGGGGCCCCGGGGAATGGGGCACGTGAAGACAATTCTAATATAGTGATGAAAAAGCTGTTGCATCTGCCTCCTCCTGATCCTGCCCCCTTCTCACCACCAACTAAACAGGAGGCACAATACTTAGTGGGTCTCTTTGGATTGTGGAGGCAACATAGTCCTCGTGTGGGTGTTGTACTTCGGCCTATCAAGTGACATGAAAGGCCTCCAATTTTGAGCGGGGCCCAGAACAAGAAAAGGCTCTGCAAAAGGTTCAGTCTGCCATGCAAACTGCTTTGCCACTGGAACCATATGATCCAGCTGACCTAATGGTGCTAGAGATGTCTTTTGTAGATAGAAATGCCGTGTGGAGGCTTTGGCAGGCCTCTGTTGGTGAAACACAACATAGACCATTGGGACTTTAGAGCAAAGTCCTGCCATCCTCTGCAGACAACTGCTCCCCCTTTGAAAAACAGCTGTTGGCCTATTACTGGGCCTTAGAGGAGACTGAACACCTCACCATGGGCCACCAAGTCACCATGAGGCCTGAGTTGCCTAATACAATCCGGGTATTATCTGACTCTCAGAGTCATAAGGTTAGATGTGCACAGCAAAACTCCATTGTTAAATGGAAATGTTAAATGGTATACAAGATCGGGCTAGAACAGGACCAATGGTTCAAGTGAGCTGCATGAAGAAGTGACCCAAATGCCATAGTCTCCACTCCTTTCATAGTATCTTCCTTCTTACAGTCCTCATTTATGGCCTCCTGGGCAATTCCTTATGATAAGTTAAATGAAGAACAGAGAAGTCATGCTTGCTTTATTCATTGCTCTTCATGATACACGAGTGCCGCTTGTAAGTGGACAGTAGCCTAGCCTCTTTCTGGGATCTTGTTAAAGGCCAGTGGTGAAGGGAAATCCTCCCAATGGACAAACATTCGAGCAGTGCACCTGGTTGTTCAGTTTGCTTGCAAGAAGACATGGACAAATGTGACTATACTTAGTAAACTGAGTATATCAGTTTGTATACTGATTCATGGGCTATTGCTAATGGCTTGGCTGGATGGTCAGGGAATTGGAAGGAACACAATGGAAAATCGGTGTCAAAGAGGTATGCAGAAGAGATATGTGGATAGACTTCTCTGAATGGGCCAAGATAATCGTGTTTCATGTGAACATTCACCAAAGGGATACCTCTGAAGAGGAGGACTTTAGCAATCAAGTATATAAGATGACATGCACTGTGAAGACTAGGTCACCTCTTTCCTCTGTCACTCCTGTCATTGTCCAATGGGCACATGAACAAAGTGGGCATGATGGCACAAATTAAAATTATGCATGGGCACAGCAACATGAATTTCCACTCACCAAGGCTAACTTGGCCATGCCAATGCTGAGGGCCCCATCTGCCAGCTGCAGAAACCAACACTGAGTCCTATATATGGGACCATTACTCAGGAAGATCAACCAGGGGCCTGATGGCAAATTGATTACATAAGACCAATTCCATCATGCTGGGGCATTTTGTTCTTACGGGAATAGACACCTACTCTGGATATGGATTTGCCTTCCTCGCACATAATACTTCTGCCAAAACTACCATTCATGGATTTACAGAATCCCTTATCTGTTGGCATGGCTTCCCACATAACATTGCTTCAAATCAAAGAACTTGCTTCATAGCAAATGAAGTGAGGCAATGAGCCCATGCCCATGAAATACACAGGGTATATCATGTTCCTCATTATCCTGAATCAGCTGACTTGATAGAGTGGTGGAATGGCCTCCTAAAGACACAATTATGGTGTTGACTAGGTGACAAAAACTTGCAGAGCTGGGTCAATGTTTTCCAGGAGGCTGTATTTGCTCTAAAGTAACAGCCAACATATGGTACTGTCTCCAGTAGCCAGGATCATGGGGCCAGGAGTCAAAGGATGGAAGCAGGAGTGGCATCATTCACTATTGCTCCTAGTGATCCACTTGCAGCATTTTTGCTTCCAGTCTCAGCAATCCTATGTGCTTCAGGTCTGGAAATCCTGGTTCTGAAGAAAGGTACTCTCCCACCCGGAAACACAGCACTGACTCCACTGAACTGGCCGCTTAGAATGCCCCCTATCCACTTTGTGGTTGTCATGCTTTTGGATCAACAGGTCAGGAAGGGGGTCACCGTACTGAGTGGTGTGATTGATCCTGACAACTAAGGAGAAATCAGACGGGTGCTACATAATGGGGGTGAAGAAGAATATGCCTGGAATCCAGGAGATTCCATAGGGCAGTGGTTCTCAAACTTCCTAGTGCTGCAACCCTTTAATATAGTTCCCCATGTTGTTGTGACCCACGAACCACAAAATTATTTTTGTTGATAGCTCATAACTGTAATTCTGCAACTGCTATGAACTGGGCAACCTCTGTGAAAGGGTCATTTGACCCCCAAAGGGGTCGTGGCCCAGAGGTTGAGAAACGCTTCCATAGGTTGTCCCTTAGTACTATCATGGTCTGTGATGAAAGCAAATGGTAAACTGCAGCAACCCAATCCTGACAGAATATCTAATTAACTAGATTCATTAGGAATAAAGGTCTGGGTCACGTCACCAGGCAAAGAATCACAGCCAGTTGAGGTGTCGGCAGAGGGCAAAGATAATGCAGAATGGCTAGTAGAAGAAAGTAATTCTACCTACCAGTTATGTCCACATGATCATTTGCCAAAGTGAGGTTTGGAATTGTCAGTATTTCTTCTTTATGTGTGCTTATTGAATTTTTTCCTTTGTTCATAAATCACGTACCAGATACAATTAGAATAAGTGTGATTTCATTAATGTGTGGAAATTAGAATCATGTACAGGTGCCAAGTTGGCAAGGGGTGGACTGTGATAGGTAGATTTATTGTTGCAAACTGGTCAATGGGAACATGTAGGATTAATCAGGTCATTGTTTACGTGGAGTGCAAAGAGATAAATTGCTTGGCAGGGCCTACCCCCTTCTCTCTTCCTCTCTAGTGATCAGATCAGTGCACAGCAGCTGTTCTAACTAGTTCTCTGCCTCAACTTGTCCGCTGTACTACTTTGGGATAAGCCAACCCATAGCTCTTATCATTTGAGCTCGAGGTTCCTTCAATATATTCTTCACCATGCTTCTGATTTTAACATCACGAGTTTGAAACTGGTGCATCCTGTCATCTTTCATTGTTTGAGTGACATCCCATCTTGCCTTGCTTTGCTATGTTCCTGAGCTGCTGACTGTTGGTGACCTACTCTCCTGTTTGCTGCCTGTGTGTGGACTCCACCTCCATTGCCTGAGGGAAAATTTAGGAGACTGCTTTCTTGATCTTGGACTAGTAGCCCAAGTGAGTTGAAGAACATCCGCTGTATCAACTGTTCCACAGAAGTGAGTTGGACTGAGCCCTCTGTACTGCTGTGTGGATTAGTTAGCTGTTATATTCCTTCATGCTGTATAAATATAGCCAAATATGTCTAAACATGTGTCCTGGTTTTGTTTCTCTAGAGAACCCGGACTAACATAGTAAGTAAATTAAATAAGTAGAAAGTTTTACATTTTGTGGTTTAAAAAAGAAAGCCAGATTCTGTATCCTTGTATCATGGGAGTACTTGCCAGGTCTTTAGTAAGTACTAAAAGCTCATTTTATTGGAGATATCAATCCCTGGAGAAGGCCATTATGCTTTTCAAAGGAGAGAAGTAGCAACAAAGTGGACTACTCTTTGGTAAGAAGACCTAACATAGTAGCTTCAACAATAGACTGAAATATAACGATTTTGTTCATGGCAAGCAGTGTTTTGTTCTGTAGTGCATAAGACTGGTATGCATTGGAAGTGACTTGTGTCACTTGATAAACAATGACAAAATTTTGTTCTACGAAAAGTTCCACATAATTTTAATTAATCTTTATTATGAATATGCACATATACAAAGAGTCATGGTACAAAAAAAATCATTCAATATGTAGCCATTTCAAGAGGTGGTGTATGTGCAGAAACCAATGGTGCTGAAAGAAGTCTAAGCTTCACAGAAAACACTAGCCACAAAAAAGCACCTATTAGTAGAATCCTAATAGAAATATTGCAACAAGCTGATGAGCACTGAAAGAACTCACTCATCTATATCAAGAAGTTTGGAAGGCATTTATTTTAGTCTAAATAGACTAGAAAACTACAGACACCAATGTATGTATAAGAAAGAACTTTATATACAAAGGCAGTTGAAAATTGAAAAAACATCCCAGCTCATTCCAGATCAAGTCCGTAGTCCTATATTAGCCCATATGTCCAATACCAATCTATAACTTCCACTTCAGACTCATGGAACATATGCAGTGACTGAATGAAGAGATATCACAGGTTAGTGCTGGGAAAACTTGTGAATCTAGTGGTGTTGTAAGCATTTTAGTGTTGGCAGGGGTGTCCACATGGCTTCTTCAGCTCTAGAGGTTCTCCAGCTGCAGAGGGCTGACTCCATCAGCCTGTCCCATGTGTCTTCTTGACCCACGGGGATGTCATGCAGGGAGTGAGCAGAGAGAGTGTGTGTCTCCCACTTCCAAGGAGGAATACTGGAGTTCCCAGAATCCTCAGGAGAAGGCCAGGCACAGAGGCCTCCTGGGCTATGACCTGATTGAGAGCCACCCCTTCAATCTGCCTCCTCAAATTGACATGAGATTATGTAACCACCATAATATCTATCTATCTACATACTTGACCAACTCACTGAAAAAGATACTTATTTGTATCCCTCAAATTGCATAAACTACAGAGAAATATCATTGAGAGCACATGCAAGTAAAATGTTGCTGAAGAGCATCCCACAATGCCTGCCGCAATATATTGTCATGAAACTCTCAGAAATTTACGCCAGGTTCTTAAGAAGATGGGGGACAAGGGATATCATTGCTGGAATCAGATGAATTAATTTACTAATTACTAAAATTAGTAATATCAGAAAGATATTTACTTGTGTTTCATTGACTGTGCAAAGGCATACAAATGTGGATCACAATAAACTATGGGTATAGTTTATTCCATAATTCCAGGCTACTTGATTGTGCTCCCGGGGAGCCTGTGCGTGGATCAGGAGGGAGTTGTGTGAACAGAGCAAGGGCATACTGCATGGTTTAAAGTCAATAAAGGTTTACATCAGGGTTGTATCCTCTCACCTTATTTACTCACTTTGTATGGTGAGCAAACCATTAGACAAGTTGGCTTATATGAAGAAGAATGTGGCATCAGGGTTGGAGGGAGCCTTAGAAAAGCATGTGACAGGGAGATGACACAACCTTGCTTGCTGAAAGTGAAGAGAACCTGAAGCAGTTGCTGATGCATATCAAGGATGGAAGCTTTCAGTATGGATTGCAACTCAGTGTAAAGAAAGCAAATGGCCATATAGCCAAGAAGTAGCCAAGCCCACATGGAAGAAGCACACCAGCCAGTGTGGTCACAAGGTGTCCAAAGATCAAGTCTCAGGCTTAAAACATGGGAAAAACCCATGTGCTCACCCTCGCGGAGGACAGGTGTGAGCATGAGCAAGAGTGGTGAAGAAAGCTGATGATGCCTGGCTCTCAAAAGATATAGAATCTGGGGTCTTTAAGGCTTGAAGGTAAACAAGCAGCCATCTAGCTTAGAAGCAATAAAGCATACATGGAAGAAGCACCATCTTGTGTGACCAGGAGGTGTGGAAGGAATCAGGCATCAAAGACCAAAAATCATATCATTGTGTGCCCACACTCCTGATAGGATCACTGAAGACAAACGGATGCATAAACCAACTTGGTGGAGAAAGCAGATGGTGCCTGGATACCAAAAGATAAAGCATCTGGGATTTTAAAGGCTTTAAGGTAAACAAGAGACCATCTAGTGCAGAGGTAGCAAAGCCTACATGGAAGAAGCACACCAGCCTGTGTGATTATGAGAACTTGAAGGGAGCAGGTATGAAGCATCAAGGAACAAGAATCACATCATTGTGAATGAGGGAAAATGCAGAGTGGGGCCAAAAGTTCATTTGTGGGCAATTGGACATCCCTTTACAGAATGGTTGTGCGAAGGAGATGTCAGTCAGGGTGCCGTGAAGTAAGGATGAAAGATACAACTTTCCTCTGGTTCTTAAAGGCTTCCTCCTCCTACCTATCATGGTCCCAATTCTCCCTTATAAAGCTAGCTAAACTCGAAGAGGTACAATGATACAGATGGGAACTGGAAATAAAGGGAATTCAGAACAGATGAAGCCCTCAGGACCAGTAGTGAGAGTGGAGATGCCAGGAGGGTGGAGGGAAGGTGGGGTAGAGAGGGGGAGCGGGTTACAATGATCTACCCATAACCTCCTACTTGGAGGATAGACAGTGGAGGAGTGGGCAAAGAGAGATGTCAGGCAGTGTAAGATATGACAAAATAATAACAATTCAGAAATTATCAATGATTCCTGAGGGAGGGGCAGGGGGAAAGATGAAGAGCTGCTTTCACAGGTTCAAGTAGAGAGCAAATGTTCGGAGAATGACAGCAGCAGGTGAAGGACCAGATATATGTATGTATGTATGTATGCATGTATGGTGATATGCATTGATGAGCCCCCAATAACATGATTTATTAAATTAAAATTTTTTTTAAAAAACAGTAAAATCAAAAAAAGAGAAAACAAAAATCCATACCACTGAACTAATAGGTTAATATATTGATAAGTTTAGTAAAGATTGAAGTTGTTAAGGATTTGATCTTTCTTGGATCCACAACCAACGCTCAGGGAGGCAGTCAAGAGACCAAAGAATGCATTGCGTTGGGTAAATCTGCTTCACAAAACTCCTTTTCGGTGTTGAAAAGCAAGGACATTTCTTTCTTTTGAAGAACAATTTTTTTTTTACGACTAAGGTCCACCTGACCCTAGTCATGATATGTTCAATCAGCTCATATGCCTGTTAAAGTTGGACATTGAATAAAGAAGTGTGAAGCAACACTGATGCATTTGAACCTCGGTGTTGGGGAAGAATATTGGCATAGCATGAACTGCTTCAGGAGGAAGAGGGGGCTTTCTCCTCCTGTAACGAGTTATAGTATCAGAGACTCACAGGGTCCGTGCTACCCTGTCTGCAGGGTAGCTATGAGTGGACGTGGACTTGAAAGCACTGAGTGCTGGATTGATAAATGAACAAGCAGATCTGTCTTGGAAGAATTACAGCCAGAATAATCCTTAGAGGCAAAGGAGGGTAAGATATCGTCTCCCATACTTTGGATATGTTATCAGGAGAGATGAGTGCCTGGAGAAGGACTCCATGCTTGTGAAAATGGAGGGATAACTCAAAAGGCCCTCAGTGGGATGGACTGACCCAATGGTGCACCCAGGGACTCAAGCATGAGATGATTTCTGTGGATGGCACAGCACCAGGCAGTGTTCTGCTCGGCTGTGCACAGACAGCATCACTGTGATTTGTAACAATCTCAATGGCACCCAACAACAAACAGCATAAATAGGCAGGAAAGAACCTGGGTAAAATAATACATTTGTTGGGACAGCATATTGATTTTATTTCTCCCTAAGGATAAGCCAGTGTTTCCAATTTCCCCATTCAGATATGGAAGGGTGGGGTGGGGAAAGAAATTATCCAACAGTTTCCTGTGGGTAGAACTTACACGCTTGCTCTTGTCAGTAATAATGCGTCCTCGATCTCCTAGAATGACCTATTTTTAAATAACAAACATCTTGTAGGCAAGTCTTCGAGATTTACTGCCCTTCGAGTTTCAAGCCTTCACGTTTCAAGTTTCTGTTAGAAGGACAGTCATTGGGGGCAATTTTTCCTAGGAGAAATTTAGCATTGATCTACTGCTTTGGAACCCTATGCAAAGCTTCCCAAAGTTCTCCTTCAGCAACTCATCATTTTGTAATAATGTATAGAAATAGTAGGGTCAATATAATCAATCCTTCTTCATAGAGATTGCATCTGCAGAGGTTAATTAGATTACCCAAGGACAGGGCACATATGGCGGATGAGTGAAAGACCCGGGAATAGACCCGGGACTCTACACCAAGAAGGTGGATAGCTTGTCTTCTATGACTTCACAGGGCTGTGAATGGATACATCTCTTTCTCTTGCACTTAGCTAAAATCAGATATTTTAATCCCCATTTCTGTTTTCAAGTCAAATGTTTTCATTCAACCAACATGTCTAGACTGTGGATGGTCTAAATAGAAAGGTGGATGATCACCACGAGTAGTGGTGAACTACGTCCAGTCAGTGTCCCTATTGATAGGTTCCATCCTTTTCACTTTCTTTGATCTTTTATTTTCTGCAGGTTGTTCACAAATGTATTTAATGTATCAACAACACAGTTTAAATAATGTTTTGAATATCAACATTTTGGGTTAAAATTCTGTGAATATTGACAAGTAAAATATTTAATACAGAGTCCATATTTTGATTTATATTTTCCATAGTACAGCCACGTATAAGTGGTTTTCAACAAGCTGACTGAGCTCACTTTTTTTTCCCAAACCTAAGAGATATAAGCAATAAGATAGTCTCCCAGGCACAAAGCGGAGACAGCGAACCTTGGTACCTAGAAGTGATCATTGTTCTGTGTCAGTGCTTTTGCAGCTATAGGCAAGGCAGCCCGGGAAATATACCACAGTTCTTTCCCTAGTCATCCAGACAGTTTCAGCTCATGATGACTTCAGGTGTGTCAGGGCCGAACTTTGTTCCACAGAGTTTTCAATGTATGATTTTCAGGCCTTTGTTCCAAAATGCCTTTGGATGCACCTGGACATTTAGCCATTTGGTGTGAAGCTAAGCATGTTTTGTCAACGCTGTACCACCCAGAGACTTCTATGGCAAAGTAAAGCCCTGAAATAATGCAGCTGCCTGCATAGGAGTTGAGGAAAGTACCTATTTCCCCTTATCCCAGACCTCTACTCTCTTTGCAAATTCAAACCAAGCTACTGATGAGTATATTGCCTACAGAGCAGGGCAGAACCACTCCCCAGAGTTTCTGAGGCTGTCAATATTTACAGGAGCAAAAAACCTCATATTTTTTCTGAAGAGCAGCTGGCAGGATTGAACCACCAAACTTGTGCTCACTATTCCAGTGCTATTTCCTGTCCTGTCCCCTCTCCTTGTTACGGCCATCTGGGACTTCTCTAGTCCCCCACACCCTTGGTTCCCATAGTTTGTCTTTCTCCTCCTCCTTATGCACTTCTGGGATTTCTCATAGTCATAATCCTCAGGGAAACACCACTGTCCTTAACCAAATGGGGAACATAATTCAAATGTCCATCAGCAGCTGAATGGAGGAACCAGGTGTGGCTCATTCACACAAATGGAGACCAATGAAAGGGAATCCAATACTGATGCCAGCCACAACATGGGTGAACTGTGAAGACAGTGAGCTAAGTGACAGAAGTGAGGCACAAAAGGATATATATATATATACATATATATGAAATATAGAGTAGATAAATTCACAGACATGAAGAATTGAACATGCTTATCACAGTGAAGAAATCATATGGTGCCAGGTTATCAGAAGAAATAATGTCTGAAGTCTTAAAACATCCATGAGTACCAAGTTTCTGTGGTAATGGAAATGTTTGGGCAGTAGATACTGTCATTGGTTGAAAAAAAGTATTTCAGTACATAAAAACCATTATATTCTGCACTTGAAACATATTTTTCAAAACTTCATTTACTGGGAAATCAAATACACAAGCTGAAATAATATGAACTCTAGAATACAGAGGGAAGTCAAACTGTACCATAGAAACAAAAATGTCTACTCAGGTAAGAGAAAAAGTGACGGATCCTGAAGTAGATGCTCCCTGTCTGCGCATGAACAGCTACTGTGGAAGGTGGGGCAGGTGACTCAGCTTCTGATACCCAGGTCAGCATTGGAGATGGAGAAGTTGGAGCCCAGGGAGCTTCGGAGTTGGTGATCTCTGGGTCAACCCCAGCAGAACAGGCTTGTGTAGGTTGAGAGCTGGCAGAAAATAACCTTCCATGATTTTGAGCTCAGAGTCATAAATCCTAATTTAAGAACAATTGATCCTTAAGGCTAACACCTGCTCAATATATTCCTGCAAGAAGTGACCACTGAAAAAATGGGTGATGTAGCAAAGTATAATAAATCAGAAATCCTGGCTATCATAAAGAATGGTGTTTTGTCTTCAAGGTTTGTTTTAAATCAAGCAGCCATCTAAGTGAAGTATCAGCTAAGCGCACATGAAAGAAATACCCCAGCCCATTAGATCCAAGAATTTTAAATAATAAAAATCCAAGACCAGAAGAAGGAATTGTATTTGAACTTAAATTCTGAGGACCCAGTTTGCAGAAGTCTATGAATGACAGTGTAAACCCCAAATTCATTTACAGAGTCCCCACATAAGTCTCCATTGAAATCCCCCTTTGACCAGGGATATGTGTAGCCTTTCCCTTGGACAGAATGCATTGAAAACAGATGTGGTTAGGTTAACATTTAACACATTATCATGTGTTTTCCCTTGTGAACCATTTAAAATTTGTACTAGTTTCCACCATATCTTCTACTTTCTCTTGGATTGAGGTTTTATAGCATTTTTATTTTGTTATAGTTGTTGGAGGGGGGTTGTATGGTTTTCTTTATATGAAATTCAGAATAGAAAAGTGTACAGTGACAGGAATTAGATTAGTAGTTTCTTAGGGTTATGGCCTAGTAAGTTGGGGAGTATACTAGGATCTAATAATATTGAGTATAAGATAGAAGAATGTTTTGCTGAAGACAAAATGGGTTCATAAGTAAAAGTGATGAAGAATGCTAATGGTGTCAGGCTATCAAAATATATAGTGTCTGAGGTCTTAAAGGCTTCAAGGTAAACAAGCAGCCATCTAGCTGAGAAGCAACAAAGCCCACATGGAAGAAACAAACCAGCCTGTGTGATCATGATGTATTAATGGGATCAGAGATCAGGCATCAAAGACCCCAAACTAAAAAAAAAAGATATTGATATAAATGGGGTGAGGGAGTGCAGAGTGGAGACCCTAAGCTCTGCAGATAATTCAACATCCCCTCACAGAAGGGTTCTATGGAAGAGACAGCCAGTCAGTAGTTTCCTCTAGTTCTTCAATGCTTCCTCCCCAATACTATCATGACCCCAATTCTACCTTACAAATCTGGCTAGACCAGAGCATCTACACTGGTATAGATAAGGATGTGAAACACAGGGAATCCAGGACAGGTAACCTCCTGAGGACCAGTAATGGGAGTAGTCATAACAGGAGGGTAAAGGTAAGGTGGGGGGAGATTGAAGGAACCTATCACAATGACTGACATATAACCTTCTTCCAGGGGCACAAATACCCTTCTAGCGGGTGAAGAGAGACATCGGTCGATGTAAGACATGAAAAAAATAATGATAAATTATTAAGTGTTCATGAGGGAGGATAGGTGGGGGAGAAAGGGACAAAAAGAGCCAATACCAAGTGATCAATTAGAAATAAAATGTTTTGAAAATGATGGGGGCAACATATGTACAAATGTGCATGACACAATGGATCTATGTATGCATTGTGATAAGAGCTATGAGCCCCCAATAAAATGATTTTTTTAAAAAACTTGAAAAAATGGGAAAGTTCTAAATTGATTTTAGTGACAATTGCACAACTATTATAAATGATATATGTATCTATAATTGTAGCTGAATATATATATATATATATATATATATATATATATATTCATCATTGAATTCCAAAAAGAAGATTAAAGAACACTTCAACTCTCTTCACCGGGCTCTTCCTCTGGTTCCTGGGGTTCAGCTGCTGGTGGGACCTTTGGCGATGGTGATGGCTCCTGTGGTGGTGGTTCAAGACCCACCTGTGGAACCACCATAAGTTAATACTCTGCCTCTCCAACAGGATGCCTCCAGGCCTCGGGCAATGGAGCTCCTGGGGGACCTCTGGTGATGACTCTTGCTCCCTCAGTGATCTAGGAGTTAGAGTACCATCAGTAAGTACTCCAGAAGAAGTTCTTCATGATGTGCTACATCCAGCACCGGCCCTGAATCTGGAACTACAAGAGGAGAAACGTTCATCAATATGACAGCTGTTTGTTCTTGCTTTTTTTTCCGGGACAGAAGAAGGCCCTAGCCATGGAGTCTATTCTGAGTGCTCTGTAGATCTCCGATGATCTTCTCATACACCAGGAGAGGGTCTGAGTTCACTCTGAGCTCTGTCCTGCCCTAACCCTGGTAGCCTTCTCTGAGTGACACTGCCCTCTCCTGCCTGCAGTTGTGCCTGGTCCTCTTCACCAGAGTGTTCTGCCTCTGTGGCCCCCCAGGAATAAAGTTCAGCCCAAAGAATGAGTTCTCACCTGGGTGTGTGGAGATACAGGTGTTCTATCCAGAGCTTCAAACAGGTGAAGTCTGGGGGCTGATCAAAATGGTCAGGGTGTCCAGATTGTGTTTGGTAATGGAGGGTGAAGATCAATATCTTCACCAGATGATACTCCTGTTCTCCCTGTCCTTCTGGAGAACTGCGCCCCCCCCCCCCCCCGCATGACCACCTCTCAAAGGTCTGGTTACCAAGCAGGGATTTAACACAGGTAGCTATCCCAGAAAGATCTCCTGCAATGGTCTGACCAACTCTTCTTTCTTAGGAAGCCTGGATTATATCCCTGTATATCCCTAAGACCATTTGCATTAAAAAGTAAACCCTTCAAGGGCAGGGCGGGTGATCTGAAAATTAACCTCAGAGCCTAGCACACAGTATCCTCCATAACTATATGATCCTGAGAGACATCCAAGGTCTGATCCCTGTCCCAGCCTGCTTAGGTCCCCAGTTTGGATACCAGCCTTCTGCCACCGGACTCTCCACACATGCGGGTGTAGGTGGGTCTCTGCTCCCTCTAACATTGTTCTCTTAAGAGAGAAGTCCACATGTAGCTGAGTCTCCACAACAAAGTTCAGAATCCAGAGCAGGTTTATGGCTACAGCTCTTGTTTGGGGACCTGAATAGGGGAGGGGCAAGCAGAGGTGGCGGGTACTGTGTGGGGCACTGCTAGGAAGCGGCTGTTCTGAGTCCCCAGCATTCCCTCTGTTCTCAGGTCACTCAGGTTGTTTTGTTGCTCTGTGACAGCGTTCCTTCTGCAGGGCGACCCCTGAATTCATTTTTCCAAGGGCATCTAATTTTGGAGGAACCAAAGATCTCCATCCCAGACAGAGGCCCCCACAAACCCTTCATTTGTGAAAACATGAGCCCCAACTTCTCCGTCAAAAGTCCACTCAAGCGATGTGATACGGGATTCCTCCATCTGAGGTGGACCTTGGGCCGTTGTATGGAGACGTAAAGGGAGCATGCGGGCTTCACATGGTCCTTACCTACTTAAGAAGGCTGCTATAGCTGCCCAACTCCCTGACTGGAATAGAGGCAGGTCTTTCGGTTTGCTTGTGCACTGATTGATGCAATGGGCCTAGGACCGTGTCTGCAGCCGTAGGTGCTCCATATGTATGTTCCTGAAGTGCTTGAACCTAATCAGCACTTCTCCAAGATCTATGGGCTGATGACACTCAATGAGCTCCCAGTGTCAGTCAATAACACGAGCATGGTCATGTCTGACTTCCTCTGCTTCTCTATTGTTAGGAATCCCAGGTCAGAGATAGACCTCCACCTTCCATCTCCGATTCTGACAGCAGCTGTTCCTCCTGTAGCACTCTACATCGATTTCAAGTCTGATGCTTTTTTTTTCCTAAACAAATGTCACTTCAAACTCACAAACATATTCTTGAGTAAGGGGGATTGTTAGGTGACTAAACAGATGTCTACCGTTCACGATCAGTTAACAACAAGGACAGACTCACTGGTTCACAACAGCACCTCTTCTCAGCCAGCAGCCAAGGCGCCCTTTCATGCTCAGCCTCTCAGCCACGTGGGTCAGGAGCCCTGCCTGCCGCCTGCCTGTCTCAGAGTCTCACAAATTCAGAGCTGCTCCTCTCGCGCTGTCCCACAGGCCTGTGCCACGGTCTCTGGTGCCTCTGCTCTTGGCCTCTGCCACTTCAGACAGCCACCTGCAATGTGCTCCTTTGACGGCACTGGGTTTTCTCTTGGCTCTTGTTAGTGTTACACTTTTCCACTTAGCCAAGTACCACCCAAGAATTTAGTGAGTGTTAAAGAGACCCCAGTAGAAGATCCATACTAGGAAATTTCACTTCTACACCAGGGATGCTTATTCTGGCTAGAGTTAAGATGAGATTACACTCACTGTCATCTCAACCTCACTTCATAAATGATAGATGACTTCTTCATGAGTTCATGAAAGTCACAGTAAACATTTGAGGACCCGACTCCTGTCAGCAAACTCTTGCACAGAGCCAAATTTTCTGTACTCATTTCCCATCGCTTGCCCATAAGGGTCTGATCATTCTTCTGATAGGTTGGTTCCTTATCTCACAGCTTCTCAGAGGAGCAA
>PVJH01040117.1:0-15925 GCA_004026705.1 Nesogale talazaci
TTTATCTTGGGGATAGGTCAGTTTTCCCATTTCACTGATGAATCTCATATTCAGAAAGAAGATTCCTATAGCCATCAAGAAAGAAGAGCTGCCAGCACAACATGTCTGGATGCTTTGAAGTGCTGGAGACAGCAGAGGCAGCAATCCGAGACCATGAGGCAGAACAAAGGAGAAGCACTGAGACTAGGAGACAACATGGTTGATAGGCTTCCTGACCCATGGAACAAGGCATAGGTCAAGGGACCACGTGGATGATAGGCTATGGACTAGACAGAGACATTTGAGTGGTACCCTAAAGAAACATAATTGCTCTGGGCAGAATTTTCATAGTATGCATTTTTTCCTTCTTTTTTTGTGAGAGTCAATTTAAGAGAATAGTGTGTGGCTGTGAAATTTTGTTTCCTGGTAGGGAGAAATGTTCCAGAAACTGTTGGGGTGTTGACCACAGCTTACAAGGGCAGCGTGATGGAAAAAAACTCAAGTGTATCCATGGTTTTTTCATTTCAAAAAAAAGGTGAAATGTCGATTGAGGATGAACATTTGGATTTCATTCCACCAAGTCAGACTATTAATCAAGCTTTCTAACTAGAGGGTCTGAAAATATCATTATAGCAGTGTGTGGCAAGAAAGGTCTGACTTATGGCAGATGGGGGACTGCTTTTTCCACCGTGACAGTGCACCTGCTCACATAGCCATCTCAGGTCACCCGTTTTGGGCTAAAATCAGCATGCCTCTCTTGCCCCATGCACCTTACGTTACTCACCTGACCTCGCTCCATGTATCTTCTTTTTGTTTCTGAGAATGCAGAGGAACAGGAAAGGACAGTGATTTGATGACATTGAAGAGGTGAAGAAAAAAATGAGGAATGTGCGTGCTGCCTGCTATCCAAACAGATGAGTTTGAAAAATGCTTACAAAAATGGAATCACAGATTTGACAAATGTCTCAGTTGTAATGGAGCGTGTTTGTAGGGGATAGGATTGTTTCATAAAAAAATTTTTTTAAAATACATAGCTCTGGAGAAAAGAATTCTGGGGTTTTATTTTGGGAGTACCCTCTCATACATGTCTGCCAGCATGGTTGAAATGAGGTACTACAGACTAAAGAACTGTATCCTTAAAATTATTTTACTTATTAGCGTCCCCACATAAAACCCATAACCATGAGCAGTATCAAACCCAATAGATAAGTGGAGTGCTGTGGGAGGGATGGTTGGTGTCAGACTGAGATAAAGAAGGTTGGAGGGTGGAGACATGCCTGACCTCTGCCTTAGGGCTGCCTGATGCTGATGTGGAGTTCGATTCTGCTTTGGGTCACCAGAAGAAGTCAAACATCCCCCCACTCCCACCTCAAGCCATTTTTTGGCTACTTAATACAATTAGAAAAAAAGAGGAAAGTCCAATCAGGAAGAAAGAAGTAAAAATCCTTAGTGCAAGAAGCAGAGATGAAAAATCACATGCTGAATGATTCCACATATATGAAATTATGCTGCTAGATGGCCTCCAGCCAGTTGCAACTGACCCCTACATACGCTCCACACAACAGAAGGAATCACGTCCCGGTCCTCTGCCATCCTCACAAATGTTCGAATGCTTGAGTCCATTGTTGCAGTTGCTGTGTGAATTCATTCTCATTGACGGCCTTCCTCTTTTTTTGCCCCCTTAGCTGTAATCCTTCATCTTCTACAAAGAGTGACAGCCTAGGAAATTCACAGGGGCAGTCCTACTCTGTACTGTATGGTCGAGATGAGTTAACATTGACTCATAGCAATGAGTTTTACTTTACCAAGCATGATGTCCTTCTCCAGTGACTGGTCTCTCCTGACAACATGCCCAAAGAAGAAAAGATGAAGTATTGTCATCCCTGCTTCTAAGGAGCGCTTTGGTCATAACTTCTTCCAAGGCAGATCGGTTTGTCTTTCTGGTAGTTTATGATACTTTCGAATATTCAGCATCACAATTCAAGTGCATTGCTTCTTCTTCTATCTTTCTTATTCAAAGTCCACCTTCTACATGCATATGAGGCTACTCAAAACTGGCTTCAGTTATGGGTGAAGGAACTATCATGATGTAGTGATTAAGAGTTGGCCTGAGATCCCCGTGGTTGGCTATTCAAAACCCCCATCATCTCTGCAGAAGAAAGACTGAATTTTCTACTCATAAGGAGTTACATTCTCAAAAAGCCACATGGGGTCACTACGAGTCAGCTCTGATTGAATGGCAGTAAGTTTGGTTTGGGTTGGGTCAGGTGCACCTTAGTCTTCAAAATAACACCCTTGCTTTTCAACACTCTGCAGAAGTCTTGTGCACCAGATTTACTCAATGCAATGCATTCTTTGACCTCTCGACTGCTGTTTCCATGAGCCTTGATTGTGGATCCAAGCAAGATGACATTCTTAACAACTTCAGCCTTTTCTCCATTTTTCCTGATGTTATCTGTTGGTCCAATTGTGAGTATTTTAGTCTTCTTTACCTTGAGTTGTAATACATGCTGCAGGCTGCAATTCGTGATCTTAATCAGCAAATGCTTCTAGTCCTCAGTTTCAGCAAGCAAGGTTGTGTCATCCGCATATTATAAGTTGTGATTAAGAAATTATAGAATAGACAAAATTAAACTCTGGTGGTTGTGGCAGTCACCTAATCTGGTGTCATTTTGAGGATTAAGAGTGTAGGACTGTAGTCCAGCCTGTCAAGCTGGAGGTAGCCAGTGAGAACTCTGTGTAGGCATGGCCTTCTCCTCTGAGAATTTTGGGAAATGTGGTAATTCTTTCTTGGAAGCTGAGACACTGTCTCTCTCAGTTCACTTCCTGGGAGACATTCGACTGACCAGGCTGGCTTCCTGCGAGACATCCCTGAGGTGAAGTCACATGGACCTACCCTGATGCGGCCCAAAACCTGAACCCAGAGAACCCACATGGAGACCCCTGCTAGTGCTGAGATGCGTTCAACACCACTGGCTCCAAAGACTTTCCACCTACTCACTTGTGATCATTCTGCATTTGACATTATTGCGTGTGCTTTGTGAGTTTAAAGAGTACTTATAGATTGGTATCAGACATAAGGGCAATATCGGACTTATGACCTGGGTTGGCCTGGGTTGGGATATTTTCTCAATGTTTATTTTCTCTTGTATATAAACTTCTCCCTTATATACATATACATGGCTATGGGTTTGTTTCTCCAGTCTACCCAGACCAGCACAGTGGTTGGAATCAGATTTGGGCTGTTTTGCGGGTTAATGACTGAGAGTAGGTGGTGGAATGACTTGAGTAACAATTGTGGCATTTTGACAAATAGACTGAACAGCACCTTTCAGACACAAACATTTCGCCACTTGAAAACTATTCCTCAGGTTCAATATTTTATACATTTTAAAGCTTATGAATGTACAGAACATTATTTTTTTTAATAGAGTACTGGTGGCGTAGTGGTTATGTGTTGGGCTGCTAACCAAAAGGTCAGAAGTTCAAAAACATCACCCACTCCTTGGGAAGAAGATTATGGCAAGCACTTACTCTCCAATTTGACGAAGAGTGCAGAGGTGGAGCCTAGCCTGTCAAGCTGGAGCTAGCCAATGAGACCTCTGTGTGGGCCTGGCTTTCTCCTGAGAATTCTGGAAAATCTCATGATAGTTCCCCCATGGAGATGAGAGACCAGAGACTCAGTTCCTTGGAGACGAACTAGATGAGATGAGATGACAGCATGCTGATTGATCCTGATTCCTGGAGACTGGAGGAGCCTGAGGAGAAGCCACATAGGTTTACCTGGATGGAACCAAACCTCTGGGGCAGGAGAAGCCACATGGAGACTCCTGCCAGAGCTGAGATAACTTGGGAGGCCACGGGGAGACCCCTATCACCACTGAGATGCTTCTGCCACCACTGGATACACAAGACTCTGCATCCACTGACCTGTGATTGTCCTGGTGTCATTGCATGTGAGTCGGAAGGAGACTTTATAGACTGGTAGCAGATATATGGGCTAATATCGGACTTGTGACCTTGAAGTGGATTGGTTTGGAATGCTTTCTCATTGCTCCATTCCTCTTGTACACAAACCTTTCCCTTCTATCCATATACATGTTTATGAATTTGTTTCTCTAGTCTACCTGGACTAACACAAGGATGGTGCTTTCTTTTGCTATAAAAAGATAGTCCCAGAAACCCATAGGAGCTGTTCTACCCTGCCCTATAGTGCTATAAGTTGGCATTGGCTCGAGGGCAGTAAGGTTGAGTTTATATACACATATATATCATTTTTAGGTACACTGCTGCAATTGTTGTTGGATGTTATTCAACAAAACTTTACTTGTATGTTTATTTATGTATTGTGAAAAACGATGTATGAGCCCCCAATAAAATGATCTTTAATAAAAAAAGTTTACTTGCTTGTGATATTATTGTTATTTTTCAATAATTTCCCCCTTCTGTTGGATCATTTTTCTTTGGAATGGGCAAAACCATGCATCTCTTTCTGTCATTTAAGCCAGGTGGCTGTCTTCCGGATTTCTTAGCATAGGCCACATGCTTCCATTGCTTCATGTCTTGTTGAAACATTTCAACAGATAGTCCACCAATTCCTGAAACCTTGTTTTTCACCAATGTCTTCAGTGTGGCATGGATTTTTTTTCCTTCAGTACCATGGCTCTAGATAGCTGACAACTTAAAATGTTCAGTGTCAACTAGAGTGTTTTATTCAGCTTAATGATTCTAATTTTTTCATCTTCTTTTATTGCTTCCTTCCTGGTTCAATATTTTGCCCATATGATTTCTCAGTATTACAACTCTAGGTTTAACCTTTTTCTTCAGTTCTTTCAGCTTGATAGATGCTAAGCATGTTCTTACCCTTTGGCTTTCTAACTCCAAGGCTTTGCACATTTCAATCTAATACTTTACTTTGTCTTCTTGAATTATCCTTTGAAATGTTCTATTCAGCTCTTTGACATCATCATTTCTTCGATTTGATTTAGTGCCTCTTCAGTCAAGAGCAAGTTTTAGAGTCTCTTGTGATGTCCCATGTTCTTTTATTCCTTTTCAATAACCCTTTGTTTTCTTCGTGTATGATGATTTTATGTTATCGTCCAGCTGTTCAGTTGTCATTAGTATTCATTGATTCAAATCTATTTCTCAAATATCAGGTGGCATGGACTCAAGGTCATACTTGAGCTCTCATGGACTTGTTTCGATTTTCTTCAGTTTTAATCTGAATTTATGCATGAGCAATTGAAGGTCGTTTCCACAGTCTGCCTCTAGACCCGTGGTTCTCAACCTGTAGGTTGAAATCACTTTGGGCATCGGACAAGCCTTTCACAGGAGTCACCCTATTCATAAAAGTAGCAAAATTATAGTTATGAAGTAGCAATGAAAATAAGTTTGTGGTTGGGGGAGGGGTCACCACAACATGAGAAACCGTATTAAAAGGTGGCAGCATCAGGAAGGTTGAGAGCCACTGCTCTAGATTGTCTTGGCTCTGATGTTGAGTATTTCCATTGTCTGTTCCCACAGAGGTAGTCAATGCAACTCCCACGCGTTCCACCTAGTGATGGAAACCGTTCTTTGAGAAGAGGAAGTGGTTGGTCTTGCCAAGTTCCATCATGCGATTTCCAGCTTCATTTCTAATTGCAAGGCCATATTTCCAACTATTGTTCCTTCCTTTTTGTTTCCCGCTTTCGTATTCTAAGTGTCAATCATTATCACGGCACCTTGATTGAAGTTTGATCAATTTCAGACTGGAGATGTTGATAGAATTTTTCAATTTCTTCATCTTTAACTTTTATGGCTGGTGTGCAACATTGAGTAATAGTGGGACTATGTGAATCCTCCGATACGGATAGATATTCTCCTATTTTAGACAGCATTGTACTTGAAGATCCTGAAATGTTACTTTTGAGGATGACTGGAATGCCATTCCTCTTGAATGTGTCGTTCCTGGCATGATATAAATGATAGCTGCCTGATTCAAAATGGCCCATACCAGTTCTTTTCAGCTCATTAATACCTGGCACATCTATCTTTAGGCATTCCTTTTCATTTTTTGATGGTTTCTGATCTTCATACATTCCACATCCTGATCATTAATCAATGTTTTGAGCTTTTCATTTTGCTCCATCAGCAAATGATAGTCCCAAAGACTCTGCTCCATTCACATTATTCTGGTTGAGTCTGCTTTGAGAAAACAGCTCTTCCCCAGGCAAATTTTGAATGCCTTCCAAACTGAAGAATTCATCTTTAAATCCATCATGGTGATATTATATATGATTTGATTTATTGTTCAAGCTTATGCTGATTTTTTAAAAAATGATAGTGGATTACTTTTATAATTCAAAATGTTAAGCAACCCAATGCTGTCTTAATACCAGAAATATGATTTTAAATCATGATGTGTCTCAAAATGTGTATCTGTATGGGTAAGCTCTTCTTCTGAAGATTCTGGGATCTCTTCTCGTCCTCCCTGGAGGTGAGACACGTGCTGTGCTTCACATGCCCATTGACAAGCCACATGGAGACATGCTGGAGCTGGAGGAGACATGTGGGGATCCATGCCAGCGCTGACATGTCTCCACCACCTCTGGGTCTACAAGACTCTCCACCCGCTGGCCTGTGATCTTCTTACCTTCAGTATTATTGCATAGCTGCATGAGTCTAAAGATGAATTCATTGACTAGTATCAGGCATATGGGCTAATATCAGACTTATGGACTTGATCTGGACGGGGCTGGAATGTTTCTCAAAATACAATTACTCATTTATATAAAGCTCTTTCTTATACACATGAGTATCTATGAATATGTTTCCCTAGTGAAACCAGACTAACACGCAAATGCTTACAAAGACCCTTCAAACTCACTGTCATTGAGTTGATGCCAACACATACTCTGTTAGTCTGAGTAGATTAGGGAAATAAATCCAGGGAGACTCATATGTGTATAAGGAAGATGTTTATATACAAAAGCAATTGAACATTAAGGAAACATCCCAGCCCAGTCCAGGTCAAGTCCAAAAGTCCAATTTTAGCCCATATGTCCGATACCAATCTAAAAGTCCTCTTCAGACTCATGAAATACATGCAATGATGCCAAGTGCAGGAGCATCACAGGTCAGTAGGTGGAAAGTGTTGTGGATCCAGTGACAATGTGAGCATCTCAGCATTGGCAAGGGTCTCTACATAGCTTATGCAGCTCCAGAGGTATGCTTGCATTAGGGTAGAGCCATGTGGTGTCTCCAGCTTTCCAGGCGTAGTGCCACGTGTCTTGTCAATAGAGTGTCTCTCAGAGAGTGAGCTGGAAGAGAGAAGTGTCTTTGACCTCCAAGGGAGAAAGGCAACAGTTCCCTGAACTCTCAGGAGAAGGCCATGCCCACCCAGAGGCCTCACTGACTATGAGTCGATTGAGAGACTAGACTCCACCTCTTCACTCTTAATTCTCCCAAGTCTCCAATTGACACCATATTATGTAACTACTTCCCATACCAACCCTATAGGACAGGGCCGAACGACCCTTGTGGGTTTCTATGATGGAACCTGTTTATGGGAGTAGAAAGTCTATTTTCATCCCCAGGAGAAGGTAGTGGTTTCAAATCTTGTAGATCGCAGCCCAACCCGTAGTCACTACGGCACCAGGGATCCTCTTCAAATGCTTTGCCAAGAGTAATTTAAACTCTTGTGGGGGCCCCTTCTCCCCAACATGGAGTAGGCTTCGCTTTCAAGTCACTTATTGAGTTTTAGAAGGCAAATGAGGTTCAAAAAATGAGTTTGAATGAGAGGTGGAAGAGAAATGAACTTAGGGTGAAAAGTCTGGTGACCAAGATGGCTATGACATTAGTGGGAAGCTAAACAGCAAATCCTAAATGTCCAGATGAAGAACTTGTCCAGAACTGCTATTTCCCCTTCTCAAATCAGCCTCTGAGGGTCAGGAGTTAGAGACAAGGGGGGTAGTGGGATGAGCTGCGATGAATGTCCATGTTTGAACCTTTACCCTCCATCTTCCCCAATTTTTCCAGCTCACCCTATTTCTTCCTTTCTATTTCATGAAGGCTCTCTGAGGTTCTTCTGGTATTAAGTCTTCAAATTCCTCGTTTTCCTGGGGTTGACTGCCATTGTTTGGGCAACAAATAAATAAAGTGAAGCCAATCCAACCTTTGCCTTCTGACTCCTCACCTCTCTCTCTGCATTTTCTCCATCCCTCTGGCCTCACTTCCATGTGGAATGATAGAGACCTGCAAGGTGGGCAGTGGTACTGGAAGGACCCTCTCTCCCAGAGTCTCTGTGACCTGGAAGCATCTCTGAAGAACTGGGAGACCTGGCCCTCCCAGACCACAGTCTTGCCAAACAGGGAGATTGAAGGAAGGCAGGATGCCCTGTCAGACTTTGCAGCTGAATGAGCTGAGGCGAGAGGTCATAAACAGGTTCTCCCATACAAATGACCTCTGCCACCCTTATGCTGGATCTGGTGCGGTGGATAGCCACTCGGAATGGAAAGAAGGATGGCACACGTGGGCGGCAGCACTTAAAGTGTGTAGGATCCTAGGGAGCTGGGGAACAGGGTCTGCATCAGAATGACTCCACAGCCAGGCTGTGACACTGAGTGTCATCTCCAGTGTCTGGTGGAGTCTCCTGATTAAAAAGCTTTGAGTACACAAGTCAAGTAAATGGTCTTCTGCACCAAAGCCCACTGCTCTGTACTGAACTGCTCAGGAGTTCCAGGGTGGCACACCTGGACCAGCACTTGACTACCCTGATTCGGCAGGGAAGAAAGGCCTGGCAATCAATCTGTTTCCAAAGGATTGGTCACTGAGGACTGTAGGCCTGCTCTGATGCATGGGAGGCCCCAACAGCACCTGTACTTGAAGTGGCCAGGCAGTAAGTGCTGTGGAAATACACAGTGGGTGTGGTGGCCTAGCTTGCTGTGCTGGGTGTGGCTGCAGAAGAAGAGCCTGGGCATGAGGGTGGAGGTGGGTGCAAGGAGCACCCACAGATGGCCACGTCTTTACTCTCTCCACTGTACGTTAATGATCCCGCTGTGAGCGTGTAGAGAGACAGACAGGCAGGACCTGATTCTCAACAGTGCGTAGCAGGGCAGGTCTTAATGTGGGTCCTATGATCACAGAAATTGGTCATCAGACAAGGGGCGGCACTGACAGCATGGGTAATGCAACTCTGCCTGCCCCCAGTGAGCCCCTTGCCCCAGGCGTGTATGTTAGCATGTGTACATACAAAGATGTGAAAATGCATGTGTGCAGCAGTGCACACATCTGTGTGCACATGTTTGTGCATCCGTCATTTGTTCTTGGATATCCGTGTGTACACCTTTCATCTCCCAACCTGCAGTCCCCAGTTTTTCTGGTCTCAGAGTTGGGGGTGTTGAACCCCCACCCAGTAAACTCTGGGAGACTCCTCCCTGACATGGAGACAAATGGGGCCAGCTCAGTCGGTGGTCACCAATTCCCCACCTTTATTTGTTTCTCTTGGAAGAGGGCTTCCATTTGGTTCTAATGAGTAGCTTTTCCTAAAGAGAAACAATCATAATAGGGGGACATCAGTGGATTCTGTAAACTTGTAATCAGACGTGTCAAACACAGTGTACTCTTTTCCCCTCTAAAATAGAAACGGCGAGAAATGCCACGGAGTGGGCTCCGGGATCGGTGTTCCCTCTGACAGAAGTTAATTCTGAACTAAGTATTCCCTGAAAGGAAGGCGGAGAGAACATTTTTACACGTCTATCATTTGTCCTTAGAGAACAGGAAACAAATCTGTTTTTGAACGCTTGACACCAGTACCATTCCGGCTGGCCCCGGGCTATGTGCTGTTTTTCCGTGTGTGGAATTGGAGGCTGGGAGAACAGCTTTGCATTAAGAGAAACACATTGTACAGGTTAATCATAACCACGCAGAAATCAGCAGGCTGCCAGCAGGATGGAGGGGCTTGGGCGCCCCCGGGAGCCGCCAGCCCCCTGCCATCATCCAGGGGCTCTGCAGGGGCAGCGGGGTCACTCAGCAAGGGGCCTCCCCATCCACGGTGACTGTGCTTCTGGGCAGCTGTCATTGGTGGAAAGTTCATATTGGTGATTTTTCGACCCCTTGCTCACTCCCCACCATGTTTATGCTCTGAAGGACAGAGCCTTGAGGAGGGGCCCAGGGTCTGCGGGGAGAAGAGACCGGAGGGGTTGGCAGTTTATACTGGCATTCACTGACCACCAAAGCCCTACCTAACAGGCTATGGGGAAGAGTTATCTATGTCTCTCTATATATAGTCTTATTGGGGAATCTTATAGCACTTATAACAATCCATAGGTCAATTGTATCAAACACATTTGTACATATGCTGCCATCATCATTTTTTAAACATTTACTTTCAATTTGAGCCCTTGGTGTCAGCGCCTCTTTTCTTCTCTTCCTCCACCGCACTCTCACTTTTGTGAACCTGAGATAAATTATAGATTATTATTTTCATATCTAATGCCACCTGCTGTCTCCCTGCACCCACAGTTCTCTTGTTCACCCCCTGAGGGGGTTATTCATTGATCCTTGCAATCAGTTCTGGGGAAGGGGTATCTTGGGGAGCAGGTGACACCTCAGAACAGGGTCTCCTTAGGATGGGGCCAAGAACTTCCAGGTGGCAGATGCTTCTGGTGTTTGAAGACAGCTCTAGATGCACCCCAAAATGTGAGTAGGTACCAAAACTTGAGGGGGAGGGAACAGAGCCCTGTCTCACATACATACTACCTCTTTTCCTCTGTCTCTGTCTCTCTCTTATATGCCCCACTCTCTGTCTCTCTCACACCCGTTCACACTCTAGGCCTCTCTGGCTCTCATAATGACCCCCATACAGAGCACACACTCGCTCTCCTCTCACACACACTCTGTCTCTCTCTTTATCACACCCTCTACTCTCTCACACAGTCGCTCATATACACACATACTCTTTCTCTCTTTTCACACTCATGCTGCCTCTCTTTCTCTCCCTCCCCACAGAAACTCATGCACACAGGTATATACACAGACACTCAGACACCTGTACATACAGATAATTAGGCACAGATATATACATACACACACACAAGCACACAAAGACACTTAGACACATAGGCACACAGACACAAAGACATATTCACAGGCACAAACAGACACTCAGACACAGATATACAGACACACAGACACATGCATATAATCACACCACACAGATGTATACTCAGACACACACACATCTGAATATATACATAGACATAAAAACAAGCATACACAGGTATAGAGGTGCAAACACACATGTACATATATACAGACACAGGCACACATAGGTGCACATTCACACATGTGCCTACACACATAAGTATGCATACACAGACACTCAGATACACATATACACACAGGCATGTACATAGGTACACACAGATAATCAGACACATATATAGACACATATGCATACACACAGGCATAGATATATAGACACACATGTATATACCCACAGACACACAGGTACAACTTAGATGCATACCCACATGTATGTTTATACACACACACAGGCATGCACAAATACAAACATATGTATGAAGAGGCTTTAAAATCTTGGGGTGGGGGGGTAATTCCTTGTCTTTGAATGCCATTTCCTGACAAACTTTTTGATTCCCCCCGTACATACACATATACACAGAGAGACATATATCAGTGTCATACACATATACAAGACATAGACCAGTGTCAGATTGCCCGATGTGCAAGATAAGCACGGGCTTTTCTGTGTTTACTTGGTAAGCAGAATAATAGAGAGTGACCCCCATCACATCACTGTTCTGCTTCTAGATCTTTCTTCCTTCCAGCCCCACCCAGTCAAAGCCCCTTTTCAAATGTACTGTCCCTGACAGGGATGAGGGAGCCATGATGTTCTAGTCAGTTATGCGCGGAGCTGCTAACCACATAGTCAGCAGTTCCAGACCAGCAGCCACTGGGAAGGAGTAAGTTAAGTTACAGTCACTCATGTCACGAGTTACAGGCTCAGAAAGCCCTGGGGTGGCGGGTGGGGTGGGTGGTGAGGCGGTGGAGTGGAAGAGGGTGAGGTTGGGGTAGGCTGGTCTACTCCTTCCTTTCAGGATCCTGGGAGTCAGAATGGACACGATGATGCTGAGTTTGGTTTGGTTTCACAGCGACAAAGGACCCAGAAAGGGAACCACGAGCCTACTTGTGCTTACTTGCTAATCTGTAGCCATTTGTGTCACGTGCTATACATACACAGAAACACTGTCCTTCCAAATGAGACCCAGGGGCCCCATACGAGCTTTAGCCTAACCCTATGGGATGTTTGTCCCTTGGAGCTCACCGTGTCCCCAGAAATCCCTAAGGGGTCAATGCAAGCGACGCCTCTGTGAACCGGCATCCCCTCTTCACTGGCAGGGCTGCCACCCGCCTCCGCAGCACTGCTGGTAGGTTCCCGCCGTTCCACAGCAAAGAGCTGCCCTGCGTGACCAGGGGGTCACTGCACCCGGCTCCCGTCACGGGGCCCACAGGGCAGCGCTGGCAGAGGCTGGGTGACCTGTTCATAAAGAGAACTTGGAAGTGGCTTTTGTCCATGCGTCTGACCGCGCGCGCTGGGCCTGAGCCTGCTCCTGCGCCAGCGCCCTCCCAGATAAATAACGGCGCTGACAGCTCCCCTGTCAGCGCCGCTGATGGACGGCCCTTCGCCCGCCATTACAGCCCGGTGACTGTGGGAAAATTAATTTAAGTGGTAGTTAATTTCTAATGAATTCCACTCAAGCGGTTAATATGGTCCCTCGCTGTTATGGTAACCTTCATGGATCATTGCATTATGTAAATAAATTCTACTTTACGCTGCTTTATTAAAAAAAAGAGAGTGAAGATTGGGAAGTCTGGTGATATGCTTCTACACATGCTCGCAGCTCACTCCCCAAAGGAAAACCCTTCAAAAGAGGGGGAGACACTCAGACACCGAGGAGAAACTCGGACCCTTGGGCGCTTTCCCCAGAAACGTCCAACCTCGCCCAGCTTCACAAAGTTCCCCTTCTGGCCTTGGGCCTCTCTGCTCAGTGACAGAAGGGCCACAAGACGGTGACTCTGACGAACAGGCATTTACTTCTTGAAGCTCCGAAGATGGAAAGCCCCAACGTGGATCTGGACCTGGGGATTCCCTCCTTGCTGGCAGCACTCATGCATCTGACAGGACAGCTGTATCCCGACACGTGCGTGGGTGTTCCTGTCTCCACGAATCCTTGAATCACTCGGGAGGGATTCCATGTAGCACCCACCCCATCAGCGCTGTTGCTCTGGCCATTAGGTCAGGTCTAACCCATGACAATCCCACATCTAACAGAAGGAAACCCTGCATGCTCCTGGGACCTCTTCGCCATCGTTCCTTTGCTGGAGCCCATCGCTGCCGCTGCAGTGTCAGTGCATCTCATGAAGGACTTTCCTCTTTATCACTGCTACACTACTTCATAAGCATGATGTCCTTCTTTGGGGACTGGTCTCTTTGGATAACATGGCCAAAGCACGTGAGATGAGTTCTCATCATTCTTGTTTCAAAGGGACACTCTGGCTGTATTTCATCCAAGCTGGGGAGGACCTCGTTAACACAGAGACATGAAAGCATTGTTTCTGAGCAGGATGGTGTCCTCAGGTAGCTGGGTAAGGGGTCCAACACTGTTTACAAGGGACATAATTCAATCCTTAACAATCTCCCAATTCAATTCCTGTTTTAGTCTGCGTTGGACTTAAGTTCCATGTGAATTCCTTAAGATGACCCACAGAAGCTCTGTCCTGATAACCTCAGTCTGGGGTGGGGTAGGCATTGACAGGGACAGAGGCTGGGCAAGGAGAAGGTGCCCAGACAGAAAGACAAAAGACCCCCCCCCCGGAAGTGGTCCATGAGATGCTCTAAGAGCCTGTGATATGCACCTGTGACAGAGGCAGCACAACAACATTCTGTGGACACAAGGTGGGTGTTCCCTCCCCTGTGGAGTGAGGCTTAACTTACTCGCTGATCTTTCTGTGTGCAAAAGGAGCAAGAGGTTCCCAGGGGTGCAGAAGGAGGGTGGCACTCCCAGCCTACGTCCCAAATGGATGTTCTGGATTTCTTCATGGGCGTGTAGCATACAGGATTCCTAGCAGCGTAACGGGTTGGAAACCAGATGGAAACCAGCCGCTTGCTCTGCAGGCGGTAAATAAGGCTTGACATCGTGGTTGCCACGATGGGCTCAGCCGAGGAACAATCATAAGGAGAGCGCAGGACCAGATAGGGTTTCGTTGTGCTGTGCACAGGAGTGCTAGGAGGCGAAGGTGACTGCATGGCACCTAATAACATCGACAGCTCCCGGAAGGAGTAACAGTCTCAGAAACCCGTACAGGCAGTTCTACCCTGTCCTGTGCGGTTGCTATCAGTCGGAATTAACTGGAGGGCAGTTTGACAGAGGACTCAGCTCAATTCACTTCTGTGAAACAGTTAACATAGTGGAAGTCCTTCACTTCATGTGGGTTGCCAGGTCTAAGGGCAAAGAAGAAGACAGCTGAGTCTTCCCTTGGGAAATGCAGTCAGAGTCCACCCACAAGCAGCCAACAGCAGGACAGGTCACCAATAATTAGCAGCCCAGGAACTCAAGCAATACAAGACTATAGGACTCACCAGCCTCAAGTTCAAGTGATGTATACACCAGCAGCGTCTCACAAGAACCTCAGATTCTAGTGACAGAATCCATGGGTTGGCTTGTCCCACAGGTAGTGTAGCTCACAAATTAAGGCAGAGAACTTGCTAACGCAGCCACATGCTGGTCTATATCACCAGAGGGCCAGTGAAGAGAGTGGGCATTGCCACTCCCATCAAACTGCCACCTGATTAATCCCACATGCGCCTACTGGCCAGGCTGGCACAATACACCTACCTAACACAGATGGATAGATGATGGCAGTACTCTGAGGGCTTACATGTTGTCATGTTGGAAGCTATGCTGTGGTATTTAGATGATTTTATGCCAACTAGGGTTGAGTCAAACCTATCAATCAGGTCACAGCCTGATTCTGTCTCCTTGGGGATGTGAGTTTCTCATTAGGTGGACTCTAGAAACCTCCTTCTCTCTCTCCCCATTTGTTTTCCTGCTTGCTGGGACCTGGTCACTGACCTTGAGGGTTGCTGGTGTCCTGCCGTGTTTCCACCAACCTTGGTCCATACAACTCTGTATCCACCTGCCTGTGATGTTCCTGCATTCTGCATCACTGCACGTGGCTGTGTGAATCTGAAGAGAGACTTGTGGACTAATACTAATTGGACTTACAGACTTGAGTTAGACTGGGTTGGGATGCTTTCTTGATCAATAATTACTTCTTGATATAAAGCTCTTTCATATACATGTCAATGTCGCTGGATTTGCTCCTCTCATCAACCCAGCCTAACACAATGCCCTCTGCCCTTCAAACACCAGCAGGACCACTGGGATGTCGTGAATAGGTGTTGACAGTGTTTGCAGATAGGCAGATGAGGAAGACAGAGCTGGCTTTCTACATCCAAATCTTAGTCAATGGAAACCACGTTGATAGTCAATGGAAACCATGTGGATAACCAAATAGTGTCTACTCATGAATACAAAACACCATCGAGGCAATGACTCCTAAGAAGTGGACATGATATCACTGATGACCATCCCAGGACACAATGTCACTAATGTCACCTCCTTCCTGTGCTCGTAGGGACCATTCATCCTTCTCTACTGTCCCTCAGAACTTGGTCTTTGCCTGAATGCTGCCCTTCTGATTCGAAATGATTGATCATTGAAGGTGTGTGTGCCTCATGTGACAGGTTTTGTGTCCATTTGACTGGGTCAGGATTCTTAGTGGCTTGCTTGAGTCATCCCCCAGACCATGATGTGACCTAACGTAATGCCATGATGTGACCTAACGTAATGTAATCAACTCCGTGATGGCATCACAGAGGCAG
>PVJH01040118.1:0-15943 GCA_004026705.1 Nesogale talazaci
AGGGGAGGGACTCAAACACCTTTGCTATGAGACAGATTTTTGTAAACTTGATTATGGTGCATCAAACCATGTTATTATATGACTCTTGGTCAAGTGACCTCCCTTTTGATCCATCATGAATTTGCTCTGGCTCAAATATTTCTCCCTTGTTCCATGACAGAAATTTCTTCTCTGGCCTTTAAACTGCTGACAATGGCCCTCCCCCCCCCCTTATTCTTTATTTGTGTTTTTATCTTTATATTATTATTATTATTATTATTTTCTTAGCATTTTGTTTTGTTTTTGTTTCTTGTAGTTTCCTTTGTTTTCTAGTTTGTGAAGCACAGAAGGAGTGGATGCATAAAGACAATAATTGATGTACTGGTTTATAGGGAATGTGGAGATGGAGGGAGTTGGGGAAGGTGAGGGGATTTGGGAAGCAAACAATTAATGTGGGAGTGGGGAGGGAGTAGGAGGACTGATTGTGATGATGCATATAGAATTCTTTTTTAAAAGCATTTTAACTGTAGAACTATATGATAAGTGAATACTATATGATACGTGAATACAAAGTGTTGCATCAATAATGGTTGCATAACACAAAGTGTATAATCAATGACATCAAATTAATGCATGTAGAAGTTGTGGATTCGGAGAATGTTTTGTAGTGTATATATTTGCCACAACTAGGGGGAAATATATAAGAATAACAATGAAGAAAAGAAGGAAATATTCTATGCTTGAACATGGTGATAAGTGTTTGACTCTTCTTGATATGATTGAATTATTGAATTGTGTGACATGATGATGAAGTGCTAATAAAACTGTTACAAAAAGAGAAAAATTTAAAGAAACAAGCTTGTTTTAAAGAGGTCTTATGCAGCAGACTTGCTCAACGCAGTGTGCCATTTGTTTGATCTCTTGACTGCTGCTCCTATGAATATTGTCTGTGGACATAAATAAGAGGAAATAATTGAGAACAATAATAGTATCTCTGGTTATAGCATTGATACCTCTTGGTACAGTTGTGAGGATTTGGGTTTTCTTAGCACTGATTTGTAATCCATACTGAAAGCTGAAATCCTCGCTCACAATCAGCAAGTGCTTCAAATCCTTTTCACCTTCAGCAAGCAACCTTCTATTATCTACATATGTAAGATTCTTAATAAGCCTTCCTCCTATTCTAGTGCCACATTGTTCTTCATATAATACAACAGATGGTGTCTGGTTATTAAAAGACACAGTGTCTGAGGTCTTCAAGGTTGATAATAAACAAGTGGCCATTTAGCTAGGAAGCAACAAAGCTCACATGGAAGAAGTACACCAGCCTGTGTGATTATGAGGTGTCCACAGGATCAGGTATCAGATATCAGAAGACCCAAAACAAACAATCATATTTATGCAAAGGAGGAGGGTGGGGTAGAGTGGAGACCCAAAGTCCATCTGTAAACAATTGGACATACCCTCGCAGATGGGTCACAAGGAAGGGGAAAGCCAGCAAGGTGCAGTAAAACACTGAGGAAACACACATTCCTCTAGTTTTTTAATGCTTCCTGTCCCCCTCCCCTTTCCATCCCCAACCCCCCGACACTATCATGAACCCAGTTCTAACTAACAAACCTGGTAAGACCAGAGCTTGTACACTGACACAGATAAGAGCTCTCAACACACCAAATGCAGGACAGATAAACCCCTCAGGAATATTCATGGGAGTAGTGATGTCAGGAAGGTAGGGGGAAGGTGGGGAGAGAAAGCACAGAAATGGAGAACCAATAGTAATGATTAACATAAAACCACACACACGTGATGAAAAACAGAAACATAGGTGAAGAAAAACAGTGGACCATGTAAGATAAGGGAATAATAATCATTTATCATTTATCAATAATTATCATATAATGTATGAGGGTGGGAGAAGAGGGGGAAAAATGAGGAGCTGATACCAAGGGCTCAATTAGAAAGAAAATATTTTGAAAGGGGTGATAACAACATATGTACAAATGTGTTTGATACAATTGATGTGAGAATTGTTATAAGAGCTCTAAGAGTCCTCAATAAAATGATTAAAAACCAGTAATAGTAACTAGCAATGCATCTGGATTGCATGTTTGATCAATTTCAGATAGAAGACAGAAGATAGTAGAATTCTTCTATTGCTTCTTCACTAGTTTTAGTGGTTAGTGCATAAATTTGAATCACAGTATTATTTGCTGAATTTCCTTATATGCAGATAGATGTTATCCTATCACAAACAGCATTGCACTTTAAGATAGATCGTGAAATGTCCTTTTTGATGATGAATGTGATATTATTCCTCCTCATCAGGTCATTCTACCCTAAAAACCATGTGACTGCCTGATTCAAAATGGCCAATACCAGTCCATGTTAGCTCATTAATACCGCAAAGAAACCTTGGTGTAGTGAGTTACTAGACAGCCTGCTAACCATAAAATCAGAAATTCAGAACTACCAGTCACTCCTAGAAAGAGTTACTGTCTCAAAGGGACAATTCTACTCTGTCCTATAGGGTCACAATGAGGGAGAGAGACTTAATGGCAGTGAGAATACCCAGAATATTGATCTGTAAGCTTTGTTTCATCTTTTACCACGTTCAGTTTTCTTAGATTTATACTTTGTAAATTACAAGTTCTGATTACGAATCATTTTTACAGCTGTTTCTTCTCATCAGCAAGTGAAGGTCTCAGTGATTTTGCTCCTGCAGGCTTTACTCCATTCGTGTCATTATGGTCAACTCTGCTTTGAGAAGGCAGCTCTTGCTCAATCATATTTTGAGTGCCTTCCAACCTGGCTAGCTGATCTTCCAGCACAGTATCTAACAATGTCCAACTTCTATTCATTAGGTTTTCCATATCTGATCAGGTTTCACTGCTCCCCATAATGTTTCCTGTGACTGATTCCTTCTCCGGAGTCTGTTCTTAGACTGCCATCTCTGTTGAATCCTGCTCACTTTGGATAACCAGGCTGTCATTTGAAATACCAGTGGCATAGCTTTCAGCCTCACAGCGGCACACAAGTCACAAAAATCACAGCACAACACACTGACAGACAAGTCTTGCAGAAGTTGGAGTTCTGTACTCAAATATTATGAGCGATGATATCTTCGGTCAGAGGATCACCTAATGTACAATAATTTATGAATCCCAATCCCGGTCCCTTTCCAATTCTGTAGTCTGCCTGCTAGAGAGGTGAATTGATCTGCCACCGATCATGACTTCATGATACTTTCATTTTCTCTTCCTGTCCCATTGAAGTAGCCACGTGACTGAGAATTCTTGGACACCATTATGGTCTTATTCAGATGGTCTCCTTTCTTTGGGTAATTTTTCTTAATCTTTGTCTTTGTCCTATATAAGCCTTAATAAATGGGTCATAGGAAGCTATATTTGAACTCAGGGTATCTTCAAGCAGGGATTTCTAATCTTCTAAGCAGTTGCAGTCTCAGAAACTCGCCATGGCAGTTCGACCCTTTGGGTCCTTTGGGTCCTTACAAATCAGCATTGACTCAGCTGTTAATTTGGTGTCTTTGTTGCTTTTTCTCTTAGAGCACTGTTTCCCAAATAGACCAAAGAAGGCACCATAATCGATTACCACACACTAGATGTTTTGTAGCAGAAATGTATTCTCATGTAGTTCTGGATGCCAAAAGTCCAACATTAAAGAGTCTCCAGGACCAAGTTCCTCCAAAGGCTCTTGGGAAATGTCTTTCCCTGTCTCCCCAACTTTGGTGACTCCATTTTGTTCCCGAGGAAAAAGAAAACCTCAAGTTCAAATGTAATTATAAAGACACATTTATTCTTAAGCATGACAATGAGATGAAAACAAATCATCTGGATGAGGGAGTCCACCAGCATGAGGCCATAATTGTGTGCACCAGCTCAGAGAAATGCAGCCATACACTGAAATAGGACATGGAGATCAAAGGAAGCTGTGAGAGAATCTTGACTGGTGGCACAGCAGTTCATTGCAGTGGTGGGCAGGGTGACAAAGGCAGGAAAGAGACCATGATTGGATTCATGCACTCTTGTACATTACAAAAATTGGCAGGATTGGTACATGGCTCTCCAACTCAGGCAGTTGGGGCATGACTTGTGACTATATTGTACTAGAACCCCAAGTTCCATCAAAGGCGCACCCTGGCAAGTCCTTAAAGGAGCCTCCCTCCCTAGGCTAGCTAGAGGAGTGCTAGTAATCCACTTTCAATCACACTGTAAGGTAGATTTGGGACTCCCCCTACAAACCTAATACTCACAATCCAAACTGCCATGCAAAATAATACTTTGCTTGATGCTGCCTGACTCCATTCTCCTGCCTCCATCTTCACGTGGTCTTCTTTTGTGTATCTTTTAAGAACACTTGTAATTATACTTCAGCCCCACTCAGGCAACCTAAAATGATCTTATCCAAGGATCTTTGCCCTTACGTCTACAAGGATTATTTTTCCAAATAAAGTCATATTACAGTTTCTATAGAGTAACGCATGGATAGCTCTTCCTGGGAAGCCACAGCCCAACCTCCTACAGGAGGCAGCCCTGCTACAAGAGGCCAGTGGTGTAGGGAGGAAGAGCTGCCCACCAGGAATGATAGCCGTGCAGTAGTATAGTGAAACTCCTGGTTCAGAGAGCACTGAAATCACCTGCAGGGCTTATTCAGATCAATTACTGGACTCTTCAGCAGGATGTGTTTCTATCACGTGCTGATGCTGGTCCATGGATGCCCCTCTTGGAGAACCACGACCACAAAGAGCAAGATCCCTGACTCTGTCAGGGTGAAGCAGTCAGCTGCTAACTAGAAGGTCAGGGTCCCTGCCTTCCAGAAAAGACCTGTCAATTTTCTCCCTTAGGAAACCCTACGGGGTAGCTACGGGGTTGTTATCGCTACTTTCTAATCGCATCATTGCAGTTGGACCCTTGCTGAGAATTCCCCATTGCTTCCTACCGACCAATCAATTTGACTCATAAAGACTCTTCATACGGTGTCTGGGGCTGTGTATCTCCATGGAGGTAGATAGTCTCCTCTTTCTTCTACTGTATGGCTGGTGGGTTTGGATCACCAATCTTGCAGCTATCGATCAAACTCCTACCGCATTCTGACATAGTTATACTGAATCATAATCTATATTTTGACATGATCCTCAGGAAACTTTTATAGCTCCCCAGCTGGTTATCTATAAGAATCACCTGGAAATTCACAGGAGTGTAAATCTGTAAGAATTCATATTCGGATGTTGTTCAGTTCTGACTCATAGCGACTAACCCTAGGAACAACAGTGCAAACCCCACCTGGTTCTGCACTGCCCTCCCGGCTGTTATGTGTGAGCCCAGGCAGCAGCAGTCACTGCATTCATCCATCTTGCCAAGGGTTTCCTGTTGGGGGGGAGGGGACACTTCTACTTTTCCAAGCAGGATGTCTTCTTCCAGGGCAACTGGCCTCTCCTGATAAAATGTCCCAAGGACGAAGTCTTCCCATCCTTGCATCCAAAAAGCGGAGGAAAGCATGTGCTCAGCAGGATGTCCAACCAGAAGGGGTGAGTCAGAAGACTTGCCATCAGCCAGAAGCAGCCAAGAGGCAAACAAGAGTCTTGAAGCACAATAAGCACGATAGTAAAAAGGGTGAAAAGGAGTAACAAACCCTCCACCTAGCCTTCTTTCCACCTTCTAATCACCTGCTGGTACTTTCGATTGACTGAGTCCAGCCAGATGTCAGAAGGCAAAACAAAAAACAAAGCACTGCTTTTGACATAGCAGCCCGATAGGGCAGGACAGAAGTGCCTGCTGCTGGAAGTTTCAGAGACAGGTTTGGTTTGGCAAAAGAGTCTGGGTTTGATCAATTGTCCCGAGGTCAACTCAAGGGCACAAAGGGCAGAGAAAGGATCTTGAAGTGGAGATTGAAGAATAGGAATTCCTCCCCCACCCTACCCCTGCCTCTCTACTCCTACCATCCCAGTGAGAAGAGAACCCTGTGCTCATTCGAAATTGTTTTCTGTCTTGGGGCTTGTCTGAATTATTCTTGAATGCTGGAATACATTGCATTCTGCTTGGAGACTGAAGGAAATGAGGATTCCCTCAACTTCATTAAATAAGCTATCATGTTTTGACGCCCTCCAGTAATTTTATGCACTTACTGTGTTAAGAAGATTCATGTCTGGAATAATGCTGTCCATCCTTCAATTCTTTCATCTGCCGATTTTCCCACAGATGTTTCAAGAAGCTGCTGCCCGTTTCCTAACTAATTTCTGACAACAGTGAAGAATTTAAGATGCCTTTAAAAAAAAAACCTTTAAAGTGCAAGAGAGTTTCAAATCATTTGTGGAAAATAGGATGGAAAGATAATGGAATTTCTCCATGCACTTTTGAAGCCCCTTTCTAGTGTTTCTTGAATTTCCTCACAGTTGCTCCCCGTGTATTCCTGACTTGCCACTCTGAACACTGTGTGTAGAGAGAACTAGGTGCTCTCACCTGAATCTCCCGATCTGAAAATGAACAGTACAGAGGTGAGGAATCAGTTTAAAGGAATTCCATTTTCTGTTTGAAATCAAAGCATTAACCTTTGTGAGAAGCTCTTTAAAAACTCTGTCTCCCAAGGCCCTCCCTGAGGGTGAGACAATTCCCACCTTGGCACCTCCCAGAACTCAGTCAGGTTGATAAGAACCATCAGGTTAGTCAGTGCTATAGGTCAGAAGCCTGAGTGAGCTCAGACATAGTAGAAGGTGGCTGAGGGTAGAAGGGGTCGGGGGCTTTTATCTCTTCAGCAGCTTCTCGTCTCATGTTTCCTGAACTTTCTTGTCTCTGTTGTGTCGCCTCACGCAAGGTCCTCATGACGACTCCAGACAGGATTTGCTCCAGATACTCAATAGGTAAGGTTTGCCTTCCTCACTGAGGTAAATGGGCAGATCTCCAATGTCAACTCTCATCTCAAAGATTGAGACAGAACTTCAGAAAGGAGACAGAGTTCAGTCAGAGATGGAAAGTAAAGAGATGCTTTACTGAGGTAGGGAAGGATTTTGGGAAGGGAAGAGATAGCAGAGAAAGGGACAGGAGCATCTTGAGCTTCTTGGTGGGTCCCGAGGCCTGAAAGGTAGGCCAGGGAAGCCAGTTTTGGGCTGGTGGAATATATTTAGGCTTTTGAGCTACACTCATGCAGGCTGAAGAAAAGGGAGGTTTCTCCGTGCTGCATTTCCAAGTTTCGGGTTGGGAGATGACCTGTTAGCAAATTATCTCTTTTCTCAAACTTGTTTCCCGGGAGCGGGGAGCTATGCCCTGCCCAGGTAGCAGCTGTGCCCTACCTGGGGAGATAAGTTCTGTGAAAGGATTGTACCCTTCCCTGGGAGATAAGCTCTGTGAAATGCCAGAGGCAGGGGTTACAAAGTTCAGCAGATGGTTCATCTCCTTTTTGTGAGGCTGCTGCAAAGGGGTTCATGGGGCTGCCTGGTCTGGGGGGCTACCTGGTGCGACTCTGGCCCAAACATCATCTCTTGATCCTGAACCTAGGGTGCTATGCTGAGAAGGGTAGTAGGACCTTTTCCAAGGCCTCCCAGAAGAGAATTGAGTAGCAGTACCCATAAAGACAGCAAAGGAGAAGTGACCCTTCAGACTAGGCATTTGCTGACCTAGCAGCCAGCTTTGACATGGCCTCCAATGTCCATACTCCTGGATGCACGTACATCTGTTATGCCCTTTCACAAATGCAGAGCCCTGGTGGCCAAGTGATTTACACATTGGGCTACTGACTATATGTAGTCAGCAGTTTAAAACCAACAGCTCGGGGGAGAATATTCTACCCCACTGGTTCTCAACCTGTGGGTTGTGACCCTTTCACGAGGTTTGGCCAATTCATAACAGAAGCAAAATAGCAATTGTGAACTAGCAACAAAAAAATTGTGTGGTTGGTGGGGGGGGGAGGTCAACACAACATGAGGAACTGTTTTAAAGGGTGGTGGCATTCAGAAGGTTGAGTCTCACTGTTCTACCCTGTCCTATAGGGTCACTTGAGTCCATATCACCTCAATGGCAGTGATTTGGTTTTGGTTTCTCACAAATGCCACCCAAAAGTCATGGAATTGGGCACATCTGTCTTGGCAAAGCAAACTGTAGTGCTATAAGCACTGAACCCTAAGTCCTATGAAGATGGGTGGAGATGGGATGATCTTCCAGAGCAGGAATGTCCAATACATCAATGACAAATGTACTTTGGGTAGATCTATGGCATTAAAAAATAAAGGTAAGCCTATCATCAATCCTGGCACTTAACTGATATACATCGCAGCCAATTAGATGCAATCTTAGTTGTTAAACGCATGTGCAAACAACTGAGCTAAGTGCAGCAAAACTGACAAGCTAAGTCAAAAGCTTTCAAGACTTTTCTTTGCTCGAGCCAGTTGCTGCATTCATGTGTGATGCTTTTCGGGAAGATGCTAAGGTTTATTCATTTGCATAAAAATTGCAACACTGTTTCACCTGAACACTTCTGGACCGGATGATGAGATTTTGACACTATACGCTGACATTCAGCAGAAGTCCCGAGCACATGAACAGTTCTGGAACAACTTACTCTTAGAGAGAAAATACCCAAACATGGGAAGATGTGCTACCTCCTTGACTGCATCATTCCACGCTACTTATTTATGTGAGTCAGCATTTTCCCACATAAAGGTCCAAGTAGCATTCCATCATGACTGATGATCATTTGGAAGTGTATTTGAGGCTGTCTCTTAGCAGCTACTGTCTGGACTAGGCATCCCTGGGTCATTCCATTCAGTGCAAGTCACCAGAGTAAACTCAGGTAATGACAAAAAATACATAGTTCATTGTGTTGTGCAATAAGGACTCGTGTAGTTATGCAAGGTGCTTAAGCATACATTGTACATATAAATAACTCTCAATACGTTTATGAATAAGTGTAATGAATAAACATATGGTTTGCATTTTTGTAGTTGATAGATCATTTTGACATGATCATTTTATAAGTAGCTCACATGTTGACAGTGTGAGCTCCCCTGCTAGAGGAGGTGGGAAGAGAAATGACTTAACCTACCCATGAAAAATGAGTAAAAATTTGAAAAGAGTGGTGGACCATTCCAGACAGGATTTGTGCCTTGGAAAGAGGACCTGTGTACAAGGTCATCACCAGCTTAGGGAGTGGGGAAATACTAAGGATGGCTGGGAGAACCTCGTATCTGAGTTGTTATGTACTGAGCTATAATTCCCAAAGTTGGCAGGCTGAAACCACCAGCTGTTGCTCTTTGCAGCGGAAAAGCAGGGCTTTCTATTCCCATAAGTATTTCCAGTCTTGTAAACTCTCAGGAGCAGTTCTATGCTGTCCATAGGTCACCATGAGTTGGCCTAAACTGGATCTCACTCACTATTGAGAGTTTAAATAAGGAAAACTGGGGTCCTGGGGAGACCAAAGGAATGCTGAGATTTGAAACTTCCTAAAGGGTCATCTAAGGACTTAATTTTCAAAGGCTTCAGAAATATCTCCCAAATCTCAAGATAGTCAAGGACAACCTAGCCACTGGAAGGGAGGAGAAGGGTCTTACAACATCAGGATTCAAGGCACCTTAGTTTATCTCTCTCTCTCTCTCTCTCTCTCTCTCTCTCTCTCTCTCTCTCTCTCTCTCTCTCTCTCTCTCTCTTTCTCTCTCTCTTTAAAATTACAATCTCTTCTCTGTCCTCTATTGACTGCTTAACTGTTCACTCTGTTCATATTCCCTTTTGTCTGTCTCTCTCTTCTTCCTGGTACCACAATAGCAGCCAACCAAATCAAGTTCATGGCCATTGAATTGATTCAGATTCAGAGAACGCTCAGATGGGTTTCTGGTATTGCAACTTCTCAAGGGAGTGAAAAGCCTCACCTTTCTCTCTTGGAATGCCTGGTGGTTTTGAACTGCATCACCCACTACCATCAGGACTCCTGGATTGCAATAGCAACAATATACCTTTAATGAGTTCTTACTACCTGTGTGAAACTCTGTTTAGGCATCTCTGTATATTTACTTGAAGCAGCACTACTCTGGGGTGTTTCCAGAGGGCCACAGTCCTGAAATCCAAAAAGACTCTGAAAACACAAAAATGTTTTGTTTGTTGTGGTAGTCACCTAATCTGTTATCAAGTTCAGGACTAAGAGTGGAGGGGTGGATTCTAGCCTGTCAATCTGAAGATAGCCAATGAGACTTCTGTGTGGGCATGGACTTCTGTGAATTATGGGAAATATGGTACTTCCTCCTTGGGGGGGCTGGATGCCTCTCTCTCAGTTTGCTCCCTTGGAAATGCCCTACTGACAAAACACAAGGCACTATGAGACATCCCAGAGGAGATGCATGGACCTACCTTGATGGAACCAGACGTCGGAAGCCAGAAAAGCCACATAGAAACCCCTACCAGCAATGAGATGCTTACAACGTCACTAGATCCAAAGATTTCTACCCACTGGCCAGTGATTGTTCTGCATTTGATGTCATTGGAAGTGCCTTGTGAATCTGAAGAGGACTTTATAGATTGATATCAGACATGTGGGCTTGGACTGGACTGGGTTGCAATACTTCCTTAATGTACAATTCCCCTTTATATAAAACTCTTCCATCCACATATATGTTTCTTTGGATTTGCTGCTCTAGTCTATCCAGACTAACATATTTGTGTTTTCCTTTAGTTTTATTTCTGTTGTTTTGGCATGTTTGCTTGTTTTTCCCAACAAAACTTAATGTGAACTGATGTGAGCATATATATGTCCCTTATTCTACTGATTCTATTGTTGTATGACAAATCACTGAACAAATATGAATGCCTCTCATGAGAGGGGATTTCCCCAGACCCTGTACAGGGTATTAGATAATATGTGGTATACTTGAGGACGTTTCAAAAAGTTCATGGAAAAGATGAGATTAGAAGATTTTGGAGTTTTTCTGTGAACTTTTTAAAGACCCTTCCAAAAATGCAATATATTTTGAAAAATACTAAATCCCAAAGCACCCATACTTCCAAGTGTATGCAATAAGGACTACGGACCTAGCTTGTTAGCCACATAAGAATCTAAGTCTCAGGGGCTGCGATGGTCATGTACAATGTCAATTTCATGATTGGGAGTGTAGGGGTGTAGTCTAGCCTGTCACTTTAGAGATAGTAAATGAGGCCTCTGTGTGGGCATGGCTTTCTCCTGAGAATTCTGGGAAGTCTTGTGGTATTTCCCAATTGGAGGAGAGACACTTAACTCAGTCTCTGAGATGACAAACTACTGACAAGAGGAGATGACAACATGCTGGTCAATCCTGATTCCTGGAGAATGGAAAAGAAGAGGCCACATGGGCTTACCCTGATGGAGCCAAACCTCTGGGGCTGGAGAAGCCACATGGAGATGCCCGCAAGCACTGAGATGCTTCTACTGCCACCAGACCCACGACTCTGCATCCATTCACCTGTGATTGTCCTGGTGTCATCGCACATGCTTCATAAGTCAGTAGACTTATAGACTGGTATTGGACATATAGGCTAATATTGGACTTAAAACTTTGGATTGGACTGGGTTGGGATGCTTTCTAAATGTTCCATTCCTCTTGTATATAAACCTTTCACTTGTATCCATATGCATGTCTATGAATTTGTTTCTCTAGTCTACCCGAACTAACACAGGTCCAGTCACCTAATTAGTGCTTGACAAGCTGGAAAATAACCCGGTCTGAATGCAGAGTTGGCACCTAGCCAAAAATAGCTTCCCTGGTTTAATTTTCCCATATCTACAATTTGCAGGCCTAAATCCAGATTCCCATGGATGATTCTAATTGACCAGGCATGAATCAAAAAATGAAAACTCATGCTATCATGTGGAGAAGGAAGCAAGCCTAAGAGGAAAGGGATATAACCAGGGAGGCACTCTGATAAAATGTTTATGATAAAACCAGATAAATGAAAGGCAGAAGACTGAAGACTACACAAGTACTGATGGCAAATATGGAGTCTTCCGTGAGCATGCATGTGGCATTCAGCTAATCTGGTGTCAGTTTGAGGATTAAGAGTGTAGGCATGGAGTCTAGCCTGTCAATCTGTGTGGGCGTGGCCTTCTCCTCTGAGAATTCTGGGAAATCTGTTATACCCTTCTTGGAAGCAGGAGACGCTCACTCACTCCCTTGGAGACACTCAACTGACAAGGCTGGCTCTCTGTGAGACATCCCATAGGAAAAGCCTCTTAGACCTACCCTGATGTAACCAGAAATCTGGACCTAGAGAAGCCATCAGAAGACTCCTGCCAATGCTGAGATGTTTACAACACCACTGGATCCAAAGGCTTTGTACCTACTGACTTGTGGTTGTTCCACATTCGGTGTTATTACATGTGTTTCCTGAGTCTGAAGAGGGTTTTATAGATTGCTGTTGGACATACGGGCTAATATCGGACTTATGGACTTGATGTGGACTGGGACGTTTTCTCAATGTTCCATCGCGCTTGTATATAAACCTCTCTCTTATATACATATGCGTGTCTATGAATTTGTTTCTCTAGTCTACCCAGTCTAACACAATGCACAACTAGCCACATCCCAGAAATTCAAAGCGCAAAATGAAGGACTTTGAGCAACTTGGCTTTGAAAAGAATTTCTCTAGGTAGAACTTCTGGACTCCAGCATTTTCTCAGTGGTCTCTTGCTTGGGAAGTACAGATATCATACTTTCATCCAGGGGCTCTTATGGTGTAGTGGGTTAAATGCTATGCTACTAACCGTAAGGTCAGCAATTCAACTCCACCAGCCACTCGTTGGGAAAAAAATGAAGCTGTCTTCTCCCATAAAGAGTTTCAGCCCTGTAAACTCTCCGGAGCAGATCTACTCTGGCCTGTAGCATTGCTATGAGTAAGAATTCATGCGTGGCAGTTTATCACATCACCATCCTGGCCTCTGTGTGGGCTATCGCCTAGTCTGGACCGATCTACTGATAGAGACTGCGGAAATGGTGCAGGAGTCAAGACTGGAAAGGAGAGTGCAACTAACTCAGTACCTGCCCAAGGAGGCTTCCTGATGTGAGACATGCCTCCACCTTCCACCCTTTTTTAACCTAGGCTAGCCATCTTTCCACAGCATTCTGCATCTCTACTGGGTGCAAATAATCCATTTTAATTCTATTCCCAGGCAACACTCATGGTTAAGGGGTATGTCAGGGAAGTTATCAGGTTACAGGGCAAGATCAAAAACATGAAGGGTACAATCCTTTTGTCCTCAGCCAGGCCTTTTCTCAGCCACTCAGATAGGCACAGTTTTCTCTGGCTTCAGCCCTCTGTCACGTGATTTCTTGACTTCTTGACTGCTCAGACGACTGTTACAAAGCTTCTTTAGTTCCAAAGGTCTCCTCATTCTGCAATATCAACCTCCTACTCAAAGGCTCTTACCTTTACTCACTCATGGCCCAGGAAGCTCACTGATCAGTCTCAGGCTCTCGCGGCTGGTTCTTGTAAATTCTGTTGTTACTACCATTGGACACAGGGCTGTCACTCATGCTCCACTGAGTGAAATCACTAGAAGATCATGGACCTCTCACTTCCTACTCCTGAGCTGGCTTACTTTATATCCAGAGGAATGGCGAAACCGACTGATCCCCTCCTTGGAATTTTCTGCATCTTATTTGCATGCTTTCACTCCATCTGGTGGGAGTTTCAAAGACTACAGAGAGATGTGCCATACCAAGCAATTCCACATCGTTGCAACGACTGGAAAGGAAGCACATATACATCAATAAAACCGAAGAAGCCTGAAAAGAGTCTCCCTGGTTCAGTTGGATGTAGCTAAGTCATTTCCAGAGCTCCCAGGCCCTGTCTCAGTTCACCTTCTGTGTGAGATAGCTGCACAGCGGTCCTCCAAAGTCAGGAACAACATACCAGGCTGCCACCATAAAGAGGATTATCATTCATTTAGTATTCGGGGCATACTAAGCATCTATGATTATGTAACACTCTTCTAGTCCTTCAGAGTCCAATACTAAACAAGCCAGATAAAATCACTGCCCTTGTCATGCCTGCTGTGGCAGTCATGTGCTTATGTTAATTTTATGATTGAAATGTAGGGGTGGAGTCTGGCCTGTTGATCCGGAAATAGCCATTGAGTAGCCAATGAGGCCTCTATGTGAGCATGGCTTTCTCCTGAGACTTCTGGGTAATCTCGCGATATTTCCCTCGTGAAGATGAGAAGCTATCTTCCCCAGTTGTTGGGAGTTAGTCTGAGAGACGATGGATCACGGACAAGGCAAGATGGCAGCATCCGAGAAGCTGGAGGAGCCGGTGGAGAGACCACATGGCTTTGCCCTGATGGAGCCAGATCTCTGAAACTGGGGCAGCCACATGGAGACCTCTGCCAGTGATAAGTTGCTTCTTCTGTTGATGGACCCTGAGCCCTGGAAGCAAGGAGCCATGTGGAGACCCCTGCCAGCGCTGGGATTCTGCACCCACTGACCTGTGACTTTGTGAGAGGGAAGGAGACTTTATACACTGGTTTCGGGCATATGGGGTAATATCGGACTTATGACTTTGAACTGGACTGAGCTCATTGTTCTGTTCCTCTTGTATATAAACCTTTTCCTTATATCCATATGCGTGTCTATGAAATTTGTTCTTCTAGTCTACCCAGACTGACACACCTACTTTGTCATAAAATGAAGGAACGTGAAGCCATCAGATAACTATAAATTACAGTAAAGAGAAAGCACAGCAATGATTGTAACTAGTGAAGACAACTTTAAATAAAGTGGTGGACATGGAAGAAAGTTCCACGGCATTTCAATACCGATACAAGGGCAGTACTTTGATTAAAATTTTTTAAAAAATGAAAATAAACCTGGCAGGTAATTGCCATGGGAGAACCAAGGCCCGGGGCCCGAGCACAGCGAGGCAATACAGTTGAGATTGAGGAGTCAAGGGAAGGAGCAGGATGTGCTGAGTTTGACAAGCAGACCACAGGCATGTGGAGCCTGTAGGTCAAGTACACCAGTTATTTATAACTGTGAAACAAGCCAATCCAAACCTTTGGACCTTAAAACAACAGCCATGTTATTTGCCCACAATTCTGTGTGGAAACCTTGAGGCTGAGTTCATGTTTGTGTGGCATCATTTGGTGGCTTGACAGTGCTGGGTATGTCTACAATGACTTAACTCACAGGGCTGGGGGATGGTGCTGGTGGCTGGCCTGACGGCCCAGCGGACCTGACTTTGCACAGCTCATCTCTGTCGATGTGATTGCCCTCTCTCCAGTATAAAGATTATGTTTCTCCAAATGTTGGTTTCAGGGGAGTACCATAAATAGACAAAAGGGGAAGACCCAAGGTTTGGGGGGGGGGGCTAAAGTGTAAAAGCTAAACAATTTCACTTCTGCATCAGACCAAATCACAAAGTCAATCTAGAGTCAAGATGTGTGGAAATAGCCTTCACCTCTTTATGGGAACAGTGTCAAAATCATTTTACACAGGGGCACAAGGATGGGAGGGCTTTGTGACAGAATCTGGCAATATCCCACAGCAAAGTAAGAAGTTTACCTTTTACTTAATTTAAGTTTTATTTAAGAACCACTGGAAGTCACTGATGAGTCTCAAATACACCCACTGCTCAATTATAGACATGGTTAGGGTCCAAATACCACCTCCTTATGCAGAAAGCAGTGTTATGTTACTATGGAGGGCACTCAGACCAAATTACAAAATGGCCTCTTTAAATACCTGCCAAATTGCATCATTATATAGTTAACAAACCACTGAGACTTATGACCCAACCAAGTAGATTCATAGTTTTCACTATCACAGCCAAATGTTACTCTCACATTGCACCTTGGTGTGTGTTCATTGCTACTGATAAACCAAACCAAGCTTACTGCCATTAAATTGATGCAGACTCATTAAAACCCTACAGGAAAAGCAGAACTGCCCCTGTGAGTTTCCAAGACTGAAATGCTTTCTCTTTTTCTTTCTTGCTTTTTTTTG